>JAABKJ010075445.1:118808752-118904025 GCA_011634705.1 Andricus grossulariae | reverse complement strand
CCACTGTTTTGTGGAAAATTCCTACTTTATGTTCTAAAGATCAACCATTTAGTAGAAAATTTATATTTGGTTAAAACTTTGCATATTTTGTGAAAATTCGTCTTTTTTTTGCACAAAACCAATTTTTTCGTTCCAAGTGCAACTGTTTATTTTACATTATCAAAAACAAACTATTTGAAAACAACACTTTTAACAATTGTAACAATTTTGTTAAAAAGTCATACTTTTTGGTGGAAAATTCAACTGTTTTGTTGAAAATTTGTCTCTTTGACTTAGAAATTTAACAAATATATTGAAAATTATTTTTCTTGTCTAACGATTTTTCTAAATTAAAAATTCAACTATTTTGTCGAACATTGATCTTTTTGGTTTTGAAATATCATCTCTTACTGTAGAAATTTCACCTTTGCAGTGACAATTGCAACCTTCTGGTTAAAATATAATCTTTCTTGGTAGTAAATTCATTTTCTAGTTGAACATTTACCTGTTCTGTAGAAAATTTTTGAGAAAATTCATATTTTCAGTTCTAATATTTAACAATTTAATAGGAAATTGAATTATTTCGTTGAAAATTTGTTTTTGTTGGATAAATCCAGCTGTTTTCAATTTATAATTACAATCTTTTTTTGTTGTTGAAATATCATCTATTACATTTATCAACAAATCTTAATTAACAAAAATAAATTTTCAACCAGAAATGGAATAGTTATATTTTTAGTTTAAAAAATTAATTTTGAACGAAACAGTTTAATTTTCTACCAAAAAGATGAATTTTCAACCATAATGATTAATTTTCTACAAAAGAAAAAAAAAATTCTTAATTAACAAAAATAAATTTTCACCAAAAAATGAAATAGTTATATTTTTAGTTTAAAAAATTAATTTTGAACGAAACGGTTTAATTTTCTACCAATAAGATGAATTTGCAACCATAAAGATCAATTTTCTACAAAAAAAAAGAATTCTTAATTAACAAAAATAAATTTTCAACCAAAAATGGGATATTTTTAATAATATTTTTAATAATAATATTGGTAATATTTTTAGCTTAAAAAATTTATTTTGAACGAAACAGTTTAATTTTCTACCAAAAAGATGAATTTTCAACCATAAAGATTAATTTTCTACAAAAAAAAAGAATTTTTAATTAACAAAAATAAATTTTCAATTAAAAATGGAATAGTTATATTTTTAGTTTAAAAAATTAATTTTGAACGAAAAAGTTTAATTTTCTACCAAAAAGATGAATTTTCAACAATAAAGATTGTATGGTATTGTATTGTATTTTATTACTCTCTCTTTTACGGGTTTGAGGGCTCCGTTCCCTTTACATCTTTTACAATTCAACTTAAACACCATGCCTTATGTTTATCTTAACCTATAATCGCTTCGCCTTCTTATTATTTACAAGTTCTTAAATATTAGCTTACTAACAACGTACGCAAACATAAAAAATGAGCAGATTGGAGCAGACAACTAATTTCGAGCTGGACGCTGAACTGAGAGTTGCACACGGTGCGCGTGCGCGAAAACGAGTGTCTAGGCTAAAGAGTAGGGGGTGAAGGAGCGCAAATGATCGTCTCCAAAATGAATAATATATATGTATTTATATCCCCTCCACAACTTTAATCCCCTCCACCAGAATTTTATCAAATAAAAAAGTGAGAAAAACCGGCATGGGTAAGTGAACGAAAGTCCAAAGTCCACAATATCTCTTGATTGGAGTTCAATGTTCACAGTTTAGCGAATGAATATTGAATATTACTGCCATTTGCTGCCTAGTTCTGATTTCCACTCTTCTATAAATAAACTTCGCAAAAGAAGTACTGAACTTTTGCTCCAAATACGTTAAACCGGCAACTTTATTTTTCACAAATTTTTTTATAAATTCAATTTAAAAATGTTGAAGGTAAGTTTTTCGCTTCTTTTTTTATTAAAAAAATAAAATACTTTCTAATAATAGTACTGTAAGTGTATTTAATACGGGTTTATAATTGGTTTCACATTATTCAATTGTTTCCGATTTTTTCCAACAATTATTGAATTTCTTCCGTTTTATTTTGCAAGTGAATTATTCAAATCGAAAATGAGGATAAGAATAAATCCAAAAAATTGTGATTTTCTTTTCTTGACCTAATCTTTTTTGCGATAGTTGATGTTGCTGGTGGTTTTTAAATTTTCCGAGATTTGTAGGTTAGGTTTTGATTCTAGTGGTTTAATTGCGAATTAATAATTATATTCCATAGTTTTATTTGTAAAAATGTTAAGTAACGTATAATAAGTTAGAGAGTTTCTACAATCTACATGTAACGAAAAAATTGGGCTATTCGGACCGAAATTTCGGTACGAATAAAAATTTCGAAAAAAAATTACACTAAGGACACTATTTTCTCAAAATTTTCCGCTGATGTCACAATTTCTCCTTAAGTCAAATACTTACATTTTTAACCAAGAAGATGCTTTTTCAGAAACAAAAAAAAACGAATTTTCAACAAAATAGTTTCTTTTTTCAAATAAAGCAATTCGTTTTTAATTAAATGATGCATATTGAACAAACAAAATGAATTTTCAATTGAAAAAGACAAATTTACAACAAAATACATGCATTTTGAACTAAAAAAGAAAAGGTTTCAACAAAACAATTGAACAAACAAAATGTATTTTCAATAAAAAATACAAATTTACAACAAAAGACAAAAATTTCCAACTAAAAAAGAAAAGGTTTTAACAAAAAATTTTAATCTTAAAACAAATTCTTAAATTTTTAACCAAAACGATAATTTTTTAGTTACAAAAGTAAATTTTGAACCAAAAAAAAAACGACTTTTCAACCAAATAGTTTCTTTTTCCAAATAAAGCAATTAATTTTCAATTAAATTATGAATATTCAACAAACAAAATGAATTTTTAATAAATAAAAGACAAAACAACAAAATACATGAATTTGAACTAAAAAAGAAAAAGTTTTAACAAAACAGTTGAATTTTAGAACAAATGCTTAAATTTTTAACCAAAAAGATAATTTTTTAGTTACAAAAATAAATTTTGAACAAAAAAAAAACTAATTTTCAACAAAATAGTTTATTTTTTCAAATAAAGCAATTCATTTTCAATTAAATGATGAATATTGAACAAACGAAATGTATTTTTTTAATAAAAAAAGACAAATTTACAACAACATACATAAATTTGTAATAAAAAAGACAAATTTACAAAAAAATACATGAATTTTCAACTATAAAAGAAAAAGTTTCAACAAAACAGTTGAGTCTTAACTCAAATACTTAAATTTTTAACCAAAACGAGACTTTATCAGTTACAAAAATAGATTTTGAACAAAAAAAAAAACAATTTTCAACAAAATAGTTCCTTTTTTTCAAATAAAGCAATTAATTTTCAATTAAATGATGAATATTGAACAAAAAAAAAGAATTTTCAATAAAAAAGACAAATTTACAACTAAATACAAGAATTTCCAACTAAAAAAGAAAAGGTTTCAACAAAAAAGTTGAACAAGCAAAATGAATTTGTAATAAAAAAGACAAATTTACAAAAAAATACATGAATTTTCAACTATAAAAGAAAAAGTTTCAACAAAACAACAGAAATAAATATGATATACATTTGATATGATAGTGTTGAACATAATGTAGAAAAGTTCAGATTTTGGACAAAATCAAATGCGAAGCACGAGATACGTGATGAGAATATATTCGTTAAAGCCAAAGGAGCTTTAACAAAAGAGAATTCACAATCACCAAATTACAGTTGTCGATGAGTTGACCTTCAATTTTAAAAGGCCTGGCCGAAAATGTGGGGGAAATACAAAAATCGAGCGGGCAGCGCGAGGTTAATACATCATCGAACGCGAAGCGCGAGATAAATATATTATCGAGCTTTTTTCTTTATTTTTAAGAAACTTCCCCTTTTTCTTGTTTTTTTCCCCGCTTAAATGTTTGGTTAAAAATTCATTTTTTGTAAGTTTCATTATCTTAGTTGAAAATTCCTCTCTTTGGTTGAAAATTGATATTTTTTATTCCAAATTTGTATTTTCTAGTTGAAGATTCAACTATTTTGTTAAGAAATTGTTTTTTTTATCGAAAATTAATCTTCTTACTTGAAAGTTCATCTTTTTTGATTAAAAATGAAACTGTATGTTTCTAAATTCATTTGGTTTAGTTGAGAGTGCAACAGTTTGATAGAAAATTAAACTATTTGGTTGAAAGTTAACTTTCTTGTCAAAAATGCATAGTTTTGGATGAGATTTAACTATTTGGGTCAAAATTTAACTATTTTTATGAAAATGTAACTTTTTGGTATAAAATTAACTTTTTTGTTAAAAAATCGTATTTTCGGTTTAAGAATTCAACCATTTTGCAGATAATTCGTCTTTTGGCTTTAAAATTGAACAGTTTTCTTGAAAATTGATGTATTTTGTTAAAAATGCGTGTCTTTTTTTTTTAATTTCCTGCTGCTAAATTCATCTTGTTAGTTGAAAATCTAACTGTTTAATTAAAGTTTACCTTTTTTAGTTGAAAATTCAACTACTTGGTTAAAAGTTTAACTTGGTATTTTTAAAAACAAGTTTCAATGTTTTAGTTGAGTTATTTGGATTTTATTTTATTTATTTGGATATGAAAAATATGAAATAAAACATTGCTAAATATTCATATTTTATAACTTTATCTCTTTGCTTAAAAATGTAACTTTTTGTTGAAAATTGGAATTTTCTTTTTATTACCAATTCTAGTGTTTAATTGAAAATTTTATTATTTTGTTGAAAATGTAACTATTTCGTTAAAGTCATCTTTTTTGGTCATAAATTCAGCTACTTGGTTAAAAATTCATTTTTTTAATTGAAGCTTCATCTCTTTCGTTAAAAATTTAACTATTCCAGTTATAGAAAATTTATCTTCTGGATAAAAAAATCATCTTTGTGGTTGAACTCTTTTGTCAACAAATAATTTTTTTAAGATTCATCATTTTCGTTGAAAATTCATCTCTTTGGCTGAAAATATAACTATTTTGTTGAAAATTCGTATTTTTTGTTGATAACTAATTTTTTAACTAGCAATGTAACTATTCCATTTTTTGTTGAAAATTTATATTTTTGATTTGGTCCAAAATTCAATAATTTTGCAGATAATTCGTTCGTTCGGCTTTAAAACTCATCAGTTTTGTTGACAATTAATGTACTTTGTTGAAAGTTGTGTTTTTTGGTAGAACATTAATCTTCTTGCTGGAAAATTCATATTTTTTGTTAAAAATTTCACTATTTGGTTAAAAATTCATCTTTTATAGTTGAAAATTTAACTACTTGTTTGAAATTTGAACTGGTTTATCAAAAACTCGTGTTTTTTTGGATTCACTTCTTTGATTCAAAATCGAACTTTTCTGTTAAAAATTCGTTTTTTTTTTTTGTTAAAAATTCTTTTTTTAATCTGAAAATTGTACTATTCCATTTTTGGTTAGAAATTTATCCTTTATAAATTGAAAATTTAACTATTTGGTAGAAAATTCATGTATTTTGTCAAAAATTCGTCTTTTCTGTTAGAAAATTAATCTCATTTGTTGAAAATTGAACATAAATTTCGGCTTGAAATCTTAGGAATTTAAAGTGTTTAATATTGCATTCAATTTGGTATTTACATTAACTTTATTTGAAAAAATTTATTCCTCTATCATTACCCTATTATCGTGAAAAATCACCCTCTTTCCTATATTTTGATAGAATGATGGATGTTACTTGCGGGGGGGGGGGGGAAACCCCTTCGATCTCCTCCTCTATTAATATTCGCTTGACCTCTTCCGACCCTTCCACTACTCACTTATCCTACTTCCTCTACCTTCCCTTCCCTACGACCCCACTCTACTTCCACCACTACTTCTCCACAGCACACCTCATCCCGCATCTCCTTTCTCATTACCAGACATCTCCTGTTCTAATTTCCCCTGTTCCCACTTACTTTCCATTCTTCACCACTCACTTACTCTACTTTACCTACTTTCCCTGCCTCGCTTTACATTACACCTCCTCTTACTTCCTCACGCTTCCCACTCCTACTTATCCTTTTCTACCTTCCATCCCCTCCTCTTTTAGGATTCACTGTACCTCTTCCGACCGCTCCACTACTTGCCTATCCTAGTTTCGCTACCTTCCTTTCCTTACGTTCTCTCTCCATTCCTACTATCACTTCTCCACGTCACAAAAAATCTTACCACATCTCCTTCCTTACTACCAGGCATCCCCAGTTATAACTTCCCCTATCTCCACTTACTTCCCATACTGCACCCCTCACTTTCCCTACCTCACTTTCCCTACCTCTTCCCATGGCACCTTCTTTGACTCTCCCACGTTCTCAACTCCTACTCGCCCTTTCCTACCTTTCATTCTCTCCTTTATTTCTGTTCCCTTTACTTCTTCTGATCCCTCCACTACTTACCTACCCTACTTCCTCTACCGTCCCTTCCCTACGTTACTTCTCTATTTCTACTATCACTTCTCCTCATCACAGCAAATCTTACCACATCTTTGTCACTAACAAACATCCCCTGTTTTAACTTCGCTTATCTCCACTTACTTCCCATACTTTACCACTCACTTTTCCTTCCTCACTTGCCCTCCCTACTTCCCATCACAGCTCCATTTACTCCCCTACACTCTCAATTTCAACTCACTCTTTCCTAAATTTCATCCCCTCCTATATTTATGTTCCCTTAACTTCTTCCGACCCCTCCATTACTTGCTTATCCTACACCTCTACCGTCCCTTCCCTACAACCCTTCTATATTCCTACTATCACTTCTTCACATCACACCATATTTCACCACATCTCCTTTCTCACTACCAGACATCCCCTGTTATAACTTCCCCTATCTCCACTTACTTCCCATACCACTTCACCACTCACTTACCCCACTTTACCTACTTCCCCTGCCTCGCTTCCCATCCCTCCCCCTTCCCTACTTTCCCACAGGGCTGCAAACCCTGATGAGAAGAATATTTGAGGACACAAGTTAAAAAAGAATATAATGAAGGAGGTGGTAGAAGTGCTTAGGATGAGAAATGTAAAGAGAAGAAGAAGTGAAGTATGGAAATATGTGGAGAGAAAATAAAGGAATGGGCATGAATAATGTGCAATAGAGTATGGAGAGAAGAGAGCTGGTCAGAGTTGTGGAAAGTAGAGGTACCAGTAGTGAAAAAATACAATGGGGAGGAGGTTAAAGATTGTAGGGGATTGATCGAAAAGGTTAAAAGAAGTTTAAAAAAATAGGAGGAGTTAGATATAGTAGTGATAGAAGAAGATGAAGAAGGAATGGGCTTAATTACAGCATTGGAGAAAGATAAGGAAGTTCAGAAAAAGAGGGGAAAAACAATATTCGGATTTCCCTGAATTATCTAAATTCCAAAAAATCTCTGAATCCTCTGAATTCCTGAAATTCCTATAACTTAACTATTCCCTTTTTGGTTAACAATTTATCGTTATTAGTTCCAAATTCATGTATTTTGTTGAAAATTCTTTTTTCTGTAGAAAATTAATTTAATTAAAATTAATAATGGAATTCCCGAATAGGAAAACTCCCGAATAATAAAATTCCCGGACACTTTATAATATTACCGAATTGGAAAATTCCCGAATAATAAAATTCCCGAACAGTTTATAATATTACCGAATTTGAAAATTTCCGAATAATGCAATTCTCGGAACGACTGAAAAATCCCGAAAAATGAAATTCCCTAATGATAAAATTTTCGAGCAGTTTATAATAATACAGAATTCGAAAATTTCCGAATCGGAAAATTCCCGAATAATAAAATTTCCTAATAATAAAATTCCCGAATTGGAAAATTCCCGAATGAGAAAATTTTCTAGCATTTCATAATATTACGGAATTTGAAAATTTCCGAATTGGAAAATTCCCTAATAATGAAATGGGCAAAAATGGGTTAGTCCGCGCGCTACGGGCAAAAACGAGTTAAATCTTTAACTCGTTTTTGCTCGTAGCGCGTGAGCTACTTCGTTCTTGCGCGGAGAAATAATCAACCCACTTTTGCTCCGACTCTTTTCTTAGTCCGCTTTTGCTATCAGCCCCTTAAATGAACTAGTTATATTTTCAACTGAAATTATGAATCTTCAACCCAAAAAAATGAATTTTGAATAAAGCTGTTCAATTTTCAAACAAAAAAGATAAATTCACAACGGAAAATGTAATAGTTGATATTTCAACACAAATATTTGAACTTTCGTTTTAAAAAATAGTTGAATTCAATCAAAAAAGACGAATTTTCAACAAAATAGTTGAATCCTCAACCAAAACAAATTAATTTTCAACCAAGCAGTTGGATTTTTAAACAAAAAAAATGAAATATCTACCAAGAAGATTCATTTTTACCAAAATGGAGGAATTTTCTACAAAACAGTTGAACGTTCAATCCGAAAATATGAATGTTCAACCACAAAAAATAAATTTCAACTAAATAGTTAAATTTTCAGTTTTTTATTTTTAATCAAAAAGTGGAATTTTTTTCCAAATTCTTGAATTTTACGGTGAAAAGCATGAGTATAACGAAAATTGTTAAAAAATTCGTTATATAGTCTAAAAAGTCTTATGACTCTTAAGATTCATAATGCCGCTTACCAAAAATTGTACAACATTATAAATGCAATGCCTCGAAATGATAATTTTAAAAATCTTAACTTTTTTATAATCGAAATATTAATTTTCGACGAAAAAAACTAACATAACAAAAAATGGTTCCAAATTGTAAGTCTTCTTTGAAATTTAATAAAATAGCCTATTTCCGTTAAAAAACGTTAACATAACAAAATATTTGTTCAAAAATTGTAAACCTTTTTTGAAATCTATTTCGATATTTCTGTTGGAGACCATTAGCTTAACCTGCAATTATTATACAGTTGTGAATCTTATTTTAAATCTAATTTTTTAATTAAAAATCCAAATTTTCGACAAAAACACTAACAAAGTCCAAAATAGTTAAAATATTTTAAATCTTGTTTAAATTGTAATGATTTTTGGTTTATAACCAAAATTTTCTATGTAGAACGATAACGTAACTTAAAAATTGTTCCAAAATCATTAATCTTCTTCGAAAGCTAATGATTTTTGGTTAAAAATAATAATTTCAGGTGAATTAAACAAACATTACCTAAAGTTGTTGAAAAATTGTAAATATTCTTTGAAATCTTATAATTTTTTATTAAAAATACGAAACTTTTCATATTTTCAAACAAATCGTCGCCACTTTGTTAATGTTCAATGTTTTTGCAATTTTCGGATGGATTTCGAAAGGACGGTAAAACTTGGTAAAACTCACCAGATCCGAAAAGAAAATGCGAATATCTGAGTTATGTCAAAAACTAATCCATAAAAACAAAAACTAGATAAAACTCAATAAAAAGTAAAACTAAATAGAAATGTGTAGTTTTTTGGAAAATAAACTTCAAAATTAAAATGTCCATAACTTCGTGGAATTTTTTTTCTCGAATCGGAAATATACGTATCTCCTAGCGTATTGCCTAATTAAAAATGGATTCGATCCATATAAAAATCTCAATTGTGGGATTTAAAAAAATTTGTTTTATGAGGGAAGAAGTTACAGAGAATTTTTTCTGCACTTTTTTTTACTGCGAATAAGCAGAAATTTTTTTTTTAATTTTGATTCCAATTATCATTTTATAAAGATGACTGAAACGATCTATTTTTTAAAATTTGGGTATTTGTCAATTTATTAAAAAGAAATTGGAATGTCTGTTCACTTATTTCGTTAGTGAGCATTGATCAAACCATCCGAAATCTTTTTAAGTTGACAAAATCGCTTTTTTAATAATTTTTTTTATCATTTTCTCGATTTGGTCGTTTTTATTGATTTGCAAGTACTATCTAAGCTTTGTAGTTCTTAAGAAAAATTGGATTGAGACATGCAAATAATGAAAATTTTAAGCACAAATAATTTTTTCAGTTTTTAATGTAATATTCTTATTAAAAATATCTTAAGGTCATGTGACGAGTGGGTCACGTGACCTGCTTCCTACCTTACCGACACTTTTTTTATTTGTAAACTTATTTTCACACGAATAGCGTTTCAAGAAAATGAAAACATTTTCTTTGGATTTCTAGGGAAACTTAAATGACTTTGTAATTTAATAACTTAATTTAAAAACAATATTTCAAAATATTGCGAAAGATTTTCCAAAAAGAATCTTGAAGATTTGAAGCTATTTTTAAATTTGTTTTTTAATTTTGAGAAAAAGTCCAATGATTTTAAAATTATTTAATTATTTATAAAATTATTTATTCATATAATTTCTTTTTTAATTTTTAAAAAGATTTAAAAGAAAAGGTTTCAAGAGAATGAAAATTTTTTCTTTATACTCCTAGGAAAATTTAAAATGATTTTTTATTAAAAAAAATGAAATTTAAGATAATATTTAAAAAGATTTAAAAACATTTCAAAAGATTTCCAAAGTTTTCAAAAAAGAATCTGGAAGATTTTAAGGTATTTCTTTTATTTGGCAGAATGTAACAAAATTAAAAGATGTTTAAGAATTTTAAAAGTTTTAAAGAAAATAAAAGTATTTTTAAACTAGAAAAGATTTTCAAGAAATTTGTAAAATACTTTTAAATTTCTTGCAATCTTCTAAAAAATCTTAATAGCTTCCAAACTGACTCCAAATTTTCTTTAATGTTTCGTAAGCTCTATAAAATAAAAAATGTTCCTGCACATTTTTTAGATTCATTTTCGACGCATCTCAAGAATTGTAGGGAAATTATATTTTCATATCTTTAAAAACAAACTGATAATAATTATTTCCTTGTTCTCAGATCTTAGAATCTAATTTGAGCTCGAATTTAAGTGCTTAAAAAAGTTTCAAAAAATAAATAGTTATTCGAAATTGTTATTTTGCGTTAAAAATTATTTTCCCCTTAAATCGAAAAACTACACGTGCGCGTAGCACGCGATTCATGATGCTAGTCTTTTTGAGAAGCTAGAGAGTAAATTCATATGGAATGAATATGAGAATATTGATTTTAAATAATATAATTTTTAGAATAATGTTATTTCTAGTAAAAATAAGAATTTAATATAATTCAAGCCATTCAAGTGTATACATCTCTTTACATTTTTTAAATTAAATTAATAAATGATTATTAATTATAATCTCAAAAATTAAATTTTCTGATCAAAACTAAGTGATAAACATAAAGTTAAATTAAATAAAATCTAATTAGACTTCACAAGAATGTTTGGAAAAATAATTTTGTTTAAAATTTGTTTAAATCTTCTTATTTATCCTAAAGTTTGAAATATTAGTGCAATGAATGCGAATGTGTGTAGCATAGTGGATAATTTAATTATACCATAACAAAGCTGATTTATTTTATAATACGCAAGAAAAATAGAACACTTAATGAGATACTCGTCGAGAAATATTTTCCTAAATAGAACAAGTTATTTTTATTTAAATATATATTTTTACAAAACTAAATATAAATAAAATTTCAAAATAATGAATGGAAATTTTATTTATTATTATGTATCCATAGATGTGTATTTTATATTATAAATAAAGTATAAATTTATATAAATGTGTACAAAATATTATTATTATTATTATATATATATAAATTAACATAGAAATTAAGTAAAGTAAAATTTGATGAATAATATATGAACTATATTTTTTCTAATTTAGCTTTGTGATCGCTGTGGATTACTTCCAAACGAGGTACCCTGGAACGACAGTAATATTCGACATGTCTGTCGTCTATATTGCTATGGCATTCTTTGCAGTCTTCATGAATAATATTCTCGTTGAGACCTTATCCCTTAATACGAGGATAACCTTTGGTATGATAATTATTTTTTTATTAAAATATATTCCCACTGATATATGTATGAATGGTTTTCATATTTACAATGCAAAAAGTCTATCATTTGCACGCATTAGGGGTGTTCAGAAAAAAAAGAAGTCAGAATCCTTACTTACATTTTCGATTTTCTTGTTCCTTTTTGGAAGGAGGAATAAATCGGATAATATTCAGAGAACATTCATCTCAAATTTGTCTGTTTTCGTCGAAAAACCATTTTTTCTTGAAAACGCCAGATCATAACGAAAAATGATATAATGTATAAAAGATGCGGTTCATTAAAATGAGTATTTTTTGTTCATATATTTTTACATTCTCATCTCAATGAGAAGGTATTGGTTTTATGTGAAAAATGACTTTTGCGGATTCAATCAAATCCTTGGTACAGGGACCCTCTATCCGCAACCCGAGGACGCGTTCGGTGGCTTTGTCATAGGCCCTTCAGTTCTATTCCCAAGGAATAGAAACCGAAGCCGAATGTAAAAAAAAACCATATATATATATATATATACATATCAAGATTTTCTATTTATTTTTTTAATATCAGTTCAGTTTTTGGATCGAAATCCTGTTGCAAATATCCACATGGGAACCCATATGGTATTCTATCACGAAAAGAAAATTAGCATTGTATCAAGGAAAGACTGTATCTTCTGTATTCATACCAATATTTTTTCATTCAAAGCTAATTTTTCCCGTTATATAAACTCAATATAGGTTCCCATATGGGTTTCGATATGAAAACTTATGACTTTCCTTATACATGAAATGCCACATGGCTTCCTGTGGTAATTTTTTTCTGATAGGGATGTATAATTCCCGAAATTATGAAAATAGTATTCAATAAAAAATTTATAAATTCAAAATGTTTTACTGTTAAACAACATAAAATTACTTACAAAAAGGTTGCGATGATAACCGTGAATTAATAGGTAGCTAGGTCGGTAAACTTCAAGTCGTAGAATCTCTTGGCGACAAAAAATATTGTTTCTAAAGGTAATTACGAGACACGTATTTTTTGGGTTTAAGGAAAAAATTCTTTTCTAAAAGGTTTACTATTAACAAAATAGCGCCGATTTTTCTCAAAATATAAACCACATATTTTTAAAAAACCTACATTTTTATTTTTTTTAATCATTATTTCTAAGAGGCAGACATCCTGTGAGTTTTATGCGAGCTAAACCATTTTTGTGGCCACGATAATATTTTTCGAAAAATTGATTATCCGCAATTTTTTTTATAGAAATGATAGATGTGACAAAATTCTAAAAAAGGGTTTCTTCATTTTAAAAAGTTTTACAAAAAATATCTCTTACTCTTATGATACATCTTATACCAAATTGTTTGGTCCGCATTGAACTGACTCGATGGCTTCCTTATGAAAGTAAAAATGTAACCAAAAAATGGCAAGAATGGCATATATATGTGACAAAATTTAAAATTTATTCATTAAGTACCGTTAAGTTCGGTTCACCTAGCGACCATTTCCATTCTAAATTAAACTCTTAGAATCCAATCCCAATTGATATTGAATAATATTTACTTTACTTAATTAACTTTTAACGAAAATTATTAAAAAAATTACTTGAATATTTTAATTGAGTAAATTAATAAATTAATAAACAATTAATTAAGCATCCGTATTTTATTTAAAATAGAAAAAACAACAAAAAAACATGAAATTCCACCGAAAACATCTGCGATGCAAAAAGTCTGCCAAGTACAACGATATGAATTTTTTAAATGAAAGTTGGCCAAGTGATTTGGAAAAAGATATTCCTAGAAATATTCATAGTAAAATATGTGAGAAGTCATTTTCATGGGGTAAAATGGATTTTCGCAATTTACTTAAGAAAGTTCAGTATGGTAATTTACAAAAAAAAGTAAGATTATATATTTTTCACTCAATATATCAATTATTTTTACCGTAAACGAGATTTCAAAAGATTTGAGGGGATTTCAACAAATTTGATAAGTTTGCAGTAGTTTAAAAAGACTTCAACATATTTCAAGGGATCTCATGACATTCCAGAGGACTACAAAATATTTAAAGAAATTAAAATTTTTCAAGGAATTGCACAAAATTATAAAGCTTTTCAGGGATTTTACAATTTTTCGAATGATTTCAAAAGATTTCATGAATTTAAAGATATTACCTATAACAACAGATTTTGAGGGATTAATTGTTAAGCTATTAGTTTTCCAATGATTTTATGACAAAATAATTCTTTTAAAAGCTTTGAAGAATTGAAAACATTGTAATTTTTTCAATTTTGATCCTTCTTTATGTCCTATAGTATGTTTCTGATGTTTCACCGATATATTCTGTATTCATTAGACTTTAGGAAAAGAATAAAAAAGTTTACTCAGAACTCTTACATGGTTATGACAAAGTACGGTTCTTGCATTTTTGTTTAAAAATAATTCAAATTTTGAAAACGTTTTTTTGGTCTTCTGAATATTTTTTTCTTTGGCACTTATATGGTTCTGCCGTTTAAATATCTTCCAGACCAAGAAGGTTTTTTTATACCGATCGGTTAATAATGCCTCGTATGGTGTATTGCCTCGTCTCGTCTCGTCTTGTCTTGATTCTCGTTTCGGCTCGCCTGGTTTCGAGTGTTGTCTCGTTTAGCGAAAAATAATACGAATCAATCGGGACGAGGCAAAACACAAGACGAGGCGAGACTCAAGACAATACGATACGAAACTCGAGACCAAACGAGGCGAACTTGTGATACAAGTAGACGAGATGACACTCGAGACAAGACAAGACTCGAGAAAAGACAAGACTCGAGTTAAGACGATACGACACGGGGCAAGACGAGGCTGTACAAGTATTTTATTTGTTAAATCAGTTTAAAAAGTGTTAAAATGAATTTCTTTAAATACGGTGAATTTTTTACAAAATATAATCACAATATTTCAAAGAAGATTTATACTTCTTGAACAATTTAAGGTTACTTTGGCGTTTCAAATCGAAAATTGGTATTTTCAAACAGAAGTCATTAACTTTTACTAAAAATAATTACTCTTCAGATTACAATCCAGCATAATAAAATTTACAACCTCCGCTTGAAATCAGTATTATTTACAGATAATTTTAATATAAAATCATAAATTTTTGAAGAAGACTTTAAATTTTTAAAATTTTTAGGTTTTGTTACTTTCTTCACTATAAATTAGCATTTTTAAACCAAAATCACCATCAACATTCCCAATTTTAAATAATTTCAGGTTATGTTGGCATTGTACCCCAGAAATGAGTATTTTTAATAAAAAATTATTAGATTTCGAAGAAGAAACATTTGTCAACAATTTTAGTTTTTTGGTTTTTCAACGTTTTCTTTTTAAATCGAAAATTGACATTTTCAGAGGAAGATCATTGAATTTTAAAGGTTCATATATTTTTTTAAATTGTAGGTTATGTTACTACAAAGAAGCCTAAATATTTTTGAACAATTTTAAGTTATACTCGCCCTTTATGTCGTTCGGTTATTTCAATAGAAAAAAAATAGGTTCAAAAGAGGATTTACAATATTTAAAAAAATTGTATGTTAGTTTTTTTCGTATGAAATTTCTATTTTCAACGAAAAAAATTATTAGATTTCAAAGAATATTCACCATTTTTCTTTTATTTGTCTTCTCAAATAATGATTATCGACGTAGGCTCCATTATCCACTGTAGGGAGGTTAGTAGATGTATAGGGGGGCTTTTAACCCAAGATTCCTACCTTACCGACATCGAGAAGATTCTAGCTGTAATGGTTCGTGTCCGTGCTGGATTTTTCTATAAAAGTGGTTAATGTGCGTTATCAGATTCTAGAACATTCTCGAGGGTCCTGATTACGTCTTCACGCATTCCTACCTTACCGACATTCTTGATGACGTAACCAGGGCCCTCGAGAATGTTCTAGAAGCTTAGCACGGAGATGAACCACTTTTCTAGAAAAATTTAGCACGGACACGAACCACTACAGCTAGAATCTTCTCGACGTCGGTAAGGTAGGAATCTATATCCAGAACCGGCCCTATACATCTACTAGAGTATAATATCGAATAGTGAAAAACTTAAAATGTTAACTACAGGAAATGTTGAATTAGTGATTTCGAATATCAATTTAATTACATTTAACTATTTGCTAAACTAAAAAAATAGTATTCAATAATACCAACCTCTCGCATTTCATTAACCATTGAAATAATTTCGTGTCGATTATTTATGTATTTAGCTACTTGAGCTTGTAAATGAAAGTCCAATCTATCTACAAGTTTATTTGGATCTTCCCAGTAAACTAACATTTCGGCTTCTGTTTTTGCTTCTATTACATATTTAGAGGAAAAGTCACTTTCAGCATCATCATCATCCTCCTCCTCATCTTCATCATCATTATCATTACGATCATTATAATTGACATCCTTATCATCAGCATCATTTTTGGTTATCACGGATGGAGAATTGTCATCTTAACTAAATTTTTCCTCTGCTTCTACTTTTTGCTTCTTCACAAGCGGTTCCACTTCATCTTAGGCTTCTGAGTAATGCACGCTAGATTCTTACGCAGAGAGAATTGTGGTTTCCAGGCTTTCTGAATTGATTGTTTCTCGTCAGATTTGAAAATCTTATGCTTACGATTAATTGCTTTCCTATCCTTATCAATCAACCTGTTACTGTCTTGCATTGTCCTTAGACCTCCAGGTACCTTTGCAATTTTATTTTTATTTTAAAATAGCAAATTACAAGCTAAGAAAATTATAATTTCAGAGTTATAATTCTTTTCATATTCAAGGTTTCAATTGTACATAATTCAATTTCAAACGTTTCAATTTTCTAACTTCTCCGGTTTTCCTGACAAGCAATGATTTTAAATTGACAAGTGACAGGCTTCAGAAAAAGACTAGAAATTTTTGTATTAAAAATAATTTGTTTACGAAACAAATTAAATTTTCAGCTAAATAATTGAAATTTCTACCTTAAAAAAAATTCACAACAAAAGAGGTTGATATTGGTTGATATTGTAACCAAAAAAGATGAAAGTTCATCGAAACAGAAAATAAAATGAATACTAAAATCAAAAAGACGAATTTTCAACCAGAAAATAGGAATTTTCAGCAAAAAATTAATTTTCAATATATTAGTCAAATTTTCAACCCAAGAAATTGAATTTTCAATGAAAAAAGAACAATTTTCAACGAAATAGCCAAACTTTGACCAAAGAGATGAATTTTAAACTAAAAATATGAATCGTCAACAAAAAAATGATTTCTGAACAATGTGGTTCAAACAAAATTTTAAAACAAAATAGTTCACTCCACAAGTAAAGAAGATTAATTTTCAAACAAACAGTTGCATTTTTATCCAAAGAAAAGATTAAATTTCCACTTGAACAAATGTATTTTTATATCAAAAAGACAAATATAAAAAGAAAGATTTGAATTTTCATATAAAAAAGATTTCAGTTTGACTTTTCAACATTAAATCATGAGTTTTAAATAAGAAGTAAATTTTCTGCGAATATACTTGAATTTTCAAACCAAAAAGACGAATTTTCTACAAAACCATTCAATTGTCAACGAAAAAGGATAACTTTTTAACTAAATTATTGAATTTTCAATAAAACAGTTGCATTTTAATCCAACATAAATTAATTTTATACTAAAGTAGATGAGTTTTCCTGATCGAACAGAAAATTATTCAAAAATAAGAGGAATCTTCATCCAAAAAATATTTCAATTGGTTTTGCACCACAAAATGAGAATTTTTCTCAAAAGACGAATTTTCTACGAAATAGATGAATTTTCAACAAACCAGTAGAATTTTGGACCAAAAAGGATGACTTTGTGATAAAATTATTGAATTTTAAACCAAACAGATGCATTCTTATCCAAGAAAGATGAAATTTCTATTCAAAATATGAATTTTCAAATAAAAAAAGATACATTGTTAAAAGAGTTGAATTTTCATCCAAAAAAGATTTCAGTTGATGTTTAAAATAACGGGTGAATTTTCGACCAAAAAGGATGACTTTTTAACAAAATTATTGAATTTTTAAACAAACAGTTGCATTCTTACCCAAAACAGATGAAATTTCTACTAAAGCAGATGAATTTTCAAAGCAAAAAGACGTATTTACGATTACCTTTGCACAAGTGACAATTTGAAATAGCATGTTAAATGGTTGATTTAGACATTTACTAAAAAATCGAAATTGAAATTTACTGAAGAATAAACAATTGTCCTTCTATATAAAGTAGATAATCTTTGGTTATTCTTATATAAACAAAAATTTCAAACAAACAAAACTACGTACAAACTAAACAAAAGAAAAGAGAACATTGCATTTTTTTTGCAATTTGGTCTTGGAAAGAAGTAAATGGCCTAATTTCTAGAATTTGGTTGGTATGACTAGCATCGAAATTATATTGAATGACAAGAAATTCCACTGCTAAATCAAAACACGTAATAGTAATCAATAGTAATACAAGAAGTATTGAAGATCTAGTGAATAATCATGATTAAAACAAATACGAGTGCATATAATTATGCAACAATAATGATCAAACTCATAATTATTATGATCATAAATGATAAATTCATCATTAATTATTTATTTAATATGAAGATTTTTTAATTACACGATTATTTGATCAGTTAAGTTTTTATTTATCATTAGTCATTAATAATATCATTAATATAATTATAATAAGACGTCAATATGTGGAATGAAATCATAATTCTTATTGTTTTGTAAAAAATGTATTTCATTAATTAGATAAAGATGAAAATTAATATAAAATGTACTAAAAAGACGGTAAGGCTGCTCGTGTAGACAGTATTAGCGCTGAAATGATTGAATACGTTGGCGAGTACATATCTCATATTGATCGCAAGATTAATATAAATTGGTATAATCTACTCATCTGGCAAAGTAGACTCCAACATTTTCTATTTTCTTTCCAATTTTCAGGTTACACTGCTACAAATAATCAAACTTTAGCATTTTATATTTTGTTTGTTTCTCAAATTCCGGGAGACCCGACCTTCCTATTCACAAGCAAGCCCGCGATTGATTTTGAGAATAAAGTGTACGCATGTGTCAAGGGTCAGCTTACAATAACGTCTTTTTTTCAACTTAACTGTTGCAAATATTCAGTGCTTTACGTGGACTTCTCTGAGATATTCTCGAAAATGTAAAAAGAGAAGGAATAATTGAAATACTGTGGAGATCTTGATTTATTCTGAGAAAATTAATTAGAAGAATATTATTATAAAATTCAGTGTAAACCATCAAATCAATCCCTGAAAACTGTCAAAAAGAACTCAAAATACCATGATTTTTATAAGACGAAGAAAAAAAGTTTTGAATCTCCTTTCAAACCATTAAAATCAATCGAGAATTCCCTCGAATTCAACAAGGATAACCATTTCAAATTCAAATCACTATAAATTAATTAGAAAAATATTCGAGCATTATTATAAAGCACTAAGAAACGCGGCTCTGGTCCCAAATTTTTATAATTATGAGACAAGTTTTTTTTGTTAATAATTTTTTTTTGCTTTTTTCATAATTATAAAAATTTAGGACCAGAGCTGCGTTTATTAGTGCTTCTTATTTATCATCCCAAATTTTACAACTCGCTGTGGCTATTCGTGTGAAAATAAGTTTACAAATAATAAAAAGTGTCGGTAAGGTAGGAAGCCGGTCACGTGACCCACTCGTCACATGGCCTTAATCAGGGTGTCTAGCGTCCTGGAAATCCTTAACAACCTGTAAAAGTCCTGGAATTTTTATTCCCTTAAAGAAAAAAAAAAGGTTTTTTAACTTGTTCTCTGCTGAACGAAAAAAGAATACAGAAACGTTTCTGGATAGTTTTTATTTGATTTTTAATTTTTTGTTTTGTTTGAAAGTAGAAAAAAACACATTTTAAACATCTTGTTAATTTTATCGCGGTGAAAATCGCGAAGCTACAATCGAAAATATTAAAAAGTTTCGTATTTATTCCTGATTTATTTTTTACTTTAACAATAATTTCATTTAAAAATTTTCGAATTTAATTATTTTTTTCTGTTAATATATTGTAAGTAAGTTCAGGGAAATCAGGGAAAACATAGGGATTTTATTATGTATGTGGATGTAAATTCAACCATTTTTATTAAAAAGTCATCATTTTTAGTAGAAAATTCAATTATTTGGGAGAAGGTTGAACCACTTTATTTAAAAATCATTTTTGTTGTTAAAAATTGATCATTTTAGTTGAAATTTCTTTGTTTTTTTTTTGTTGTTGCAAATTAAATTTTTGTAATTGAAAATTTAACTATTCCAGTTGAGGTTTCATCACTTTTGTTGAAAATTCATCTCGTTGGTTAAATTTTTTTTCAAGTTGTACGCCCAAAAGACGAGCTTTTAACAAAACAGCTGAATTTGTAACCAGATAGTTACATTTTTAATCAAAAAGATGAATTCTCAACATATTGCATAAATTTTCCACAAAACAGTCGACTTTTCTACCAAATTCTTGAATTTTCAAACTAAAAATGTTATAGTTGCTATTTAAACCAAAAAATATTTTAATTTTGAAGTAAAAACAGTTGAATACAACCAAAAACGTCGAATTTTCAACAAACTATTTAAATCTTCAACTAAAACAGATTAATTTTTAACCATACGGTTACGTTTTTAACAGACAAAAATTTCTGCCAAACAATACTAATTGTTAACAAAATACATATATTTTCTACCAAATAGTTATAATTTTCAACAAAAAATATAATAGTTGATATTTAAACCACAAAAGATTTTAATTTTAAATAAAAAACAGTTGAATATAAACAAAAAAGACCAATTTTGTACAAAATACTTGAATTCTCCACAAAAATAGATTAATTTTTTAATCTTACATTGCATTTTTAATCAAAAAAATTGATTTTCTACCAAAAAATACGAATTGTAAACCAAAGACATATATTTTTCAACAAATAGTTAAATTTTCAACTAAGAAGCTTCATGTTCTACCAAAAATATGAATTTTTATCAAAATATTTGAATAAGGTAAATAGACCTCGGATTCGTATTCAGCGCGTCAAAATACATAAGGATAAAGTGGTCATGTCAAATAGTCCTCACTTTTTTTTTTTGTAAACCAGTGTATTTACCTTTCTTTTCATGCTATTTTAGGCTATAATCACAATTTTGGGGATTTTAAGAGAAAAGCCAAAAAGTTATTAGCTTGATCTCATATGCTTTCTTGATATATAAAAACTTTACAAAACCTTTGATGTCTCAATATACTTATCTCAACATTACAAAATTTAGTTTTCACAATTTTGTTTTAATTGTGAAATAATTGTGATTGGAAATTAATTGTAAATAATTGTAAAGTAAATTTGACAAAATTTATTTTATAAGGACATATCTCATGATTTTAAAAGAACAATACAATTTTTAAGGTAATTCTTTGTATTATTTTAATAACTAATTAACATATTTCTAGAATATTTTTCCTTGATTCTGCCCTAGGTTCAAACATGGTACAAAAAAAAAGTGAAATTTCAAATAAAAACTGTACTCTGTATACATTAATTTCGAAAATAAAAAATATTTAAACTTTTCATGAATATTCCTAAATGTCATTCAAATATGATATACATCGACATTCATTTAAAAATTCTTGTAAATAGTTGGTCATTTTATAAATTTTACGATATTCTTGTGCCATGTTTGACCTTATAGAATTGATTCGAAGAGTGAAATTATAAACATATCTCAATTAATTAGTGTTTAATTGAAAATTATACTTTTTGTTGAAATTTTTATTTGACTTATCTGAAATATGGAAAAATTTCTTGAAATTTTGTCAAGAATCATGTGAAAAGTATATTTATATAACCTTAAAATGAGGAAACAAAATACGTAAACAATAAATAGTCATTCCAAATATTTAGTTTGTATACAAAAATATTTTTCGCCTTAAATTATAATTTTGTTAAAAATTTCCTTTTTTCTTCACTAAAAAATTTTTGATTTGAAAATCTTGTTATTTGGTTGAAAATAAATTCTTTTCAAATTGATTTTAACTGTTTTTGATCAAAAATTAAAATATTGCCATTAGAATAGCAATTATTACATTTCTCGTTGAAAATTCAGCTTTTTTCATTGAAATATCACCTTCTTTTGGTTGAAAATTCGACTGTTTGTTAATACTTTTTTTGCTGTTGAAATTTTCATTTGACATATATGAAATATTGACCAATTTGGTGAAATTTCGCCAAGAATCATGTGAAAATTATGTTTATATAACCTCAAAATGATCAAAGAAAATACTTTTTTGCCCGAAATGAAACTATTCGGTTGAGAATGTTTTTTTTTATGTTCGAATTTTGATTTAGAATATCTGAAATCTTCGAAAATATTTCGAAATTTTCTCAAAAATCTCATAAAACTTATATTTATATTTATTTTTACAATTGTATTTTAATTGGAAATTAATTTTAAATAATTGTAAAATAAATTCAATAAAACTTATTTGATAAAGAAATGTCCCATGATTTTAAAAGGACAAAACAATTTCAAAGGTAATTCTTTGTAGTATTTGAATAACTAATGAAAATATTTTTAGAATATTTTTCCTCGATTCTGCCCTATGGTCAAACATGGTACAAAAAACAGTCGTGAAATTTCAAATAAAATCTTTACTCTGTATACATTAATTTTAAAAATGAAAAATAATTATACTTTTCATAAATATTTATAAGAAGTATTAATACGAATGACCCTTTCATTGTTATGAGATTACGGTCGGTTAGGAAAACTGATATTATTACATCATTTATTAATTTAATTTTAATTGGCTAAATTATTTAGTAATAAATAACTTCTGTGCATATACACTGTTCATTTTTAAGTAAATGGACCTGGAGCCTCAGTCGACCTGGAGCCCACAATATTCAACCAATTTGTTTCAAAATTTCTGAATTAATTGACATGTATGGAAATTCCATACTTGGAAAACAGACAGATTATAATATAATAGATAATATCTAGATATCTTTTCTTCAGGATACTTAGTAATTTTTGAACAATTTTTATTCGTTTAAACAATTTTTTTTCTCGCAAGCCATTAAAAAAATATATTATTATTATTTTCGGTTTCTATTCCTTTTGAATAGAACTGAAGGGCCTATGACAAAGCCACCGAACGCGTCCTCGGGTTGCGGTTTAAAAAAATTATACAAACTTTTTTCCAAAAAATGAAATTTTAAAAAAAAAAAAAAAAAAAAAAAAAAAGAAATTTCGAGATAAACCATAAATCAGTAGTGAAAAATTTTTCTTTAATAAATATTTTTTTAAATTGAAATAATAAAATATTTATGTCAAAGAAAAAACTTTTTAATGTTTTTTAAAGTAAAGCGCTGATTTGAATCATTAATTTGTTTATACAATTTTTATATAATTAGTTTTATTTTAAATTCAAACAATAATTTTAAAAAACTAAATTTTAAACAAAAATTTCTTTAGTTCGGATATTTTATAATTCAGCAATTTTATGTCGGAAATTTTATTATTTGGGAATTTTCAAATTCGGTAATATTATGAACTGTTCGGGAATTTTATTATTCGGGAATTCAACAGAGTCGGGAATTTTATTTTCCGGATATTTCAGTCATCCCTAGAAGTACAGAAAATTTGCAGTAATTATAATTTCGACACGAGGATCTTGTCGATTTTTTCCTGCAATATTTATTTTAAAAAAATGTATTATATGGAAATTTTTCAAATCACAAGTTATAGTGATAATCCCATTATATACAAAAATTAAAAAATTCGCTGTATATCCAATTTTTATTGCTGGGTCTTTGTGATTTTTTTCCTAATACATTTCAGTCACTTGTAAACGGGGGTGAATTTAATAGGAATTATCTCTCAGAAAAGAAGTTATTAAAAGTCGAAAAAATTGGGTAGACTTTTTTTACCTCGAGGTATGTAAAAAACACTAATTGTAAAATGTTTTAATTTTTAAGGCCTCAATTTGACAATTTGTATTTTAACGTTAAAATTTGCCTCATTTTCAGAATGCAGGCTTATTGTTTGAATTTTCGCCATTTTCGTTATAAGTTACAGGTTTGGTCAAAAATAAAAAATTCTGGTATTGGAAATTGCTACAACCTGAAAAACTCAAAAGTTTAAATTTAAACGTTAAAAATGTGACAATACACCGTTTTCAATGCTTATTGCAAGTCAGCGAGTCACTTTCTTACTTTTAGTCGCTTATTCCTTTGAAAGTCGATCGTCTGCTTTCAGTTTTCTTTTAGAAATATACCTTGAATTCAACGCATTTTAAATACAATGTTTCAGCTGCATTTAGATTGAAGTATACAAAACTTTTTGGTTTAAAATATAAAAGTATTGAAATATTTTATTTACTTTTCACAATTGTAATTTATAACCTTCAAAATTGAATAATTGTACGTCAAACATGAAAAAGAAGACTAATTTCAAATGTATGGCATTTCTATTATATATTAAACCATTCAAACCTCTGACCTTTTTTTAAGCTTTTTAAATATTTTTAATGCTTGAATCATTACACCGGCACACAAAAAAAAGTGGTCTGCCCGGCGGACTACACTGGCATATCTATATGTTTCTGGGGTCGCTGAATCCGAATCCAGGGTCCAAATACCCAAGTTAGCTCGTATTTTTCAAAAAAACGCAAAAATAGATGTTAAATCGACGAAAACAGCGATTTTTCTTGTATATATTTACAAAAAACAAAGTATTTTCATGCCCCGTGGACTTAACCAGCATATCTATATGTTTCTGGGGTGGCTGAATCCAAATTCGGGGTCCAAATATCAAAGTTAGGTCGTATTTTTCCAAAAAACTCAAAAATAGACGTAAAATCGACGAAAACAGCGATTTTTCTTGCATATTTTTGCAAAAAAAATGTCTTCATGAACGATAAACTCAACAAGTATATCTATATGTTTTTGAGGTCGCTGAATCCGAATCCAGGGTCCAAATAACCCAGTTGGCTCATATTTTTCCGAAAAACGCAAAAGAGGACGTAAAAATGACAAAAGCAGCGATTTTTCTTGCATATTTTTGCAAAAAAAAATGTCTTCATGCCCGGTAAACTCAACAAGCATATATATTTGTTTTTGGGTTCGCTAAATTCGAATCCGGGGCCCAAATACCCAAGTTAGCTCGTATTTTTCCAAAAACGCAAAAATAAACGTAGAATCGACGAAAACAGCGATTTTTCTTGTATATTTTTACAAGAAAAAAATATCTTCATGTCTGGTGAACTTAACCAGCATATCTATATGTTTTTGGGGTCGCTGAATCCGAATCCGGGGTCCAAATAACCCAGTTGGCTCTTATGATATTTTATTTTATTTCGTGAAACTGAAAGGTCGTGAATCAACAAAAGAATGGAACATGACTGAGAAAATAGATTCTACACTTGAGAAATATTACTATTTGTATATTTATGACTTTTACGTTTATAATATTTTCTCGTAAAAGTCGTATGACGTAATCCCATGACGTCATGCTGAAATACTCAATTCAAGGCTTCCTTCTCTTCGGGCCTTTTTTTAATTGGTCAGTCACTGACGCGGAGGAGAATTTACCTGGACCATGGTGGGAGTTGTCGGAACTGCGCAAATGGAAATAACCGTTTACAGCTGACGGGAAATAGAGGCGTCAGGAAATAAGGGAGATGGAAATAGGTGACACTTCACTGTATATTTTTCTAAACATTTCTCCGCCTCTTTTTTATTAATTAATTTGATCCACTTTTCAAATTAGTGTTCCATGTGCGGTTATTCGTAGTACTTGGAAAGTCGAACAACTTATCTTTACGAGTTTTTTTTATAAAAAGAAAATTATCAGAGTTGTAGAATTTTCAGAATTAAAAAAAATTCACGTAAATGAAAATTGTAATCCAAACAATGCACGATATAAAAAAATTCGAAAGACCTACAAGAGTATTGTCATAACTTTTTGATTTTTTTTAAATTGAAAATTCAAATTTTGAGCTAAATAACGCGAGATAGGATAAGAAGTTAGGATATCAACATTTTTGCCTATACCAAGACCTGTAAACTTTTCTCTGAACATTTTTCGGTAGGAGAAATAGTTTGTTTTTAAAATATGGAAAATGGTATTGGAATATTTTTTGACTAACGGTTCTGGTTTTAATCACAAAAAAAAATGATCAAAAATCAAAATTTCCATTTTGCGGTCAAACTATGCAAGACACGAAAGAGTGTGAATAAATCAAAGTTATGCACTTCCAAAACATCTACAAATTTATTATATCGTGAAAAGTGAATATTTTTTGAGATAAATGATACAGTTGATGAATTTCAAGAATAATAATTCTTTTTTAACATATTTGGTAATCATTTGAGGATTTTTCATTTGTTTATATAATTTCTCACTGTAAATCGTGAAAAGATGTTTTTTCTGGGATTAATACCAATTAAACAGTGGTAAAAGTAATATTTTTTTGTTCAAGATACTTGGCAATTGTTTAATCAATTTTTTCATCCTCTAAATCGAGAAAAGTTATTATTTTCTGGAATTAATGTCGCAAGTGAAAAATGTTAAGAGTGATATTTTTTTTGTCTGCACCTTTCCTATGAAAAATCCCAAGTAAATGATAATTAATTGTTTAAATATTTTCAAACTGTCTTCCAAAATGAATATCACAATTAACATTCATTAAATTTTCAATATTTACCAGAAACAAATTTTTTTTAAACAAATGAAAATTGTGCAACTAACTTAAACTGTCTTTCACACAAAATATCACCCCTATCATTTCTTAAATATGTTATCGATTCCATAAACTAGTAACTTTACAAGATTTAGAGAAGAAAAAATTGCCTGAACGAATGAAAATTGTTTAAATAATAGCCAAATATCGTTAAAAAAATATTTCCTCTGAACATTCGTTAACTGTGTATTGAATTCCAGAAAATAATAACTTCTTAAAATTTACAAGGGGAAAATTGTTTATAAGAATGTAAATTGTTTAAATAATCACCAAACATAGTTCAAAAAATAAATTGCTGTCAGCATTCATTAATTGTGTAAACAGGGAAAAATTGTTTAAACAAATAAATTTTTTTAAAGAATGACCAAATATGTTAAAAAAGAAATATTACACAGTAATACAAGAATCTGAATTCCAGTAAAAAAAGTAGGTTGAATTTCAGATGTAACCAAAAGGATCATTCGCCGGTTGAAAGTCAACTGATAATTGTGATATGACATCCAGTTACTCGCTTGGTTGAAAGTCAAACGCTTTATACACGTAAAATGAAATATGATGGTTACTTCAAGACGCAAATATTGTTGACATCCCGTCAAACCTTCACTTAATGTCTTCGAAATTTATAACATATACTACTTATAAAATATGACAAAAATGATAAAAATAAGCTAAGAAAATTTATTTTCCGTAAAAACTTGAACTTTTCTTTACCTCCATGATAATGCATTCCTTGGAATTTGTCTCAGCTTTAAGTCATAAAAAACTTGCTACCTTCGCCAAGATTTTCAACCTGAAAAGACATTTGAAGGAAGTGCACTTTTTGGAAGAAAGTGAAAGAGAAGGAAAATCAGCAAGGGTATTCTCCTATCCTGTTTGCACGAAAACTTACAGTAGTGTTGGGAATGTCAATAAGCACGTAAGATTATTTCACAGGAATAAATCTGATAGAGAACAGTGTACTTTGCCAAATCTATAAAATTGTTCCTAAAAATGAGAAAAAATCATAAAATTAATCAAAAGTCCTACTCTTTAAATCTAGATCAAGAGCATTATTAAATATTATGTAATTGCTGAGTATCTATACAAAATATTCACTCGTGGAATGTGATTTTTGGGAGCCAAAAGTCCGAGATTCGTTTTTAGCTCTCATTTTTTTATACGGTACAACTTTAGATTCCTTTACATTCCATTGTATATCTAATTAAATCTGATAACAAAATGAAGGTTAAGGACAAATCTCGGACATTTGGCCCCCAATAATTAATATTGCACATGTGAATATTTTATATGAATACTCAGAAATTATATAATATTTAATCGAGCTCTTGATTTAGATTTCAAAAGTAGGATTTTTTTTTTGATTTTATCATTTTTCCAAATTTTTAGGAACACTTTTATATATTCAGCAAAGAGTTGAACTTAAGACTTCAAAATGTTCACTTTGTTAAAAAGTAGTGTAAATATATCTATAAAGATGTTAATTAATAATAATAATTATTTCATTACATTTTTACTGAATAAAGCAGGTTTACTAACCTTGAGCTATCAACAGAATATTGTACTTAACAGCGAGAAATAAAGAATAAATAATTACAATACTAATCCTTAGTCTAATATTTTATTTTCCTGTCATAATTTATAATGAAACATAATTATAACAATTAATTGTTTCAGATAAACAATATATATCAAAGGAAAATAATATATAAGTAAAAGAATCTGGGTGCATTTTTATCGTGAGTGATTTAAAATATTTCCCAGCAGAATAGAAAGAGTTCACTTAGTCGGCTGTTGCTAAAAGTCAATTTCTGAAAAAATTCAGGCACTGAATAACATTTATTTTAATATTAGATTATGTGCAAACAATTTTATTGAATTTTCCAATTATGTAATTTTATCCATCTCTCAATATAAATATTATTTTAATTGAAGTTGAAATAATTTTTTATGTTAAACTGCATTTATTATTAAATTTATTGATTTTAGTATTTTAGTACTTTTATTTTGTATTATAACAGAAAAAAAAGTATTGAAGAAAAATGAGACTAAACTTATTGATGAATGATTCTGCGTTACTTAAATCATCAATTCAATGTGTGTTTTCTCCTTGTGAGTGCTATTCAAATTGACGCGCCGTTCAAAGCAATCGAGCGATGGTGGGGGAACCAGGAATCCGGCTGGTCAGATCCATTCGTCAGAATAGAGTTTTGAGTCGGGTAAATTACCCTGGTAAGGTACGGTAATATTAGTAAGCTACCGGGTAACTTACCCGACGTTCGTTCGATAAAAGATAGAAACTGATATTGCTGTATTTACTTGTTTCTTCAAGAGCGTAGAGGTGCTAAGAACACTATATCTTCAGTTTAGAAAGATCAAGACTGGTGACCTCAGCATAAAACATTAACCAATTGCGACTCTCGGTTCCCTTTCCTTGTCCCCTTCCCCCTACCCAGTAACATAAGTTTTGGTGGGACTGACGTTACAACAATGACTCTCCATCGCACGACGAATCACTTCTTAACTCGGACATGATTTTCCACTCGAAAAACAAAATACACGCATAAAGGTAGTAGTTGGGTGTACAATTTAAAACATGAATAATACAAACAATAGAATAGCCTCAGAATGGACTGAAACTATGATTGACGAAATGCATACGCGGTAAACGTAAAGGTCGAGTTTCAGGCGATGACTGGAGACTGGGTGTTTGGAATGCTAGAGGAGTCCAACATCAAGACACATATACAGAAAGGGTACTGGGTACATTCAGGGATCCAAGAAAAAATTATAACGGGGAAAAGCTTATGCTTAGAAAAGAGCCTATTTATTACAAATACTTGGTTTCGACATAAAACGATCCACACGTACACCTGGCCTAAAGGAAACAACCGCAGTATAATTGACTTCGTTATTGCGGATGAAAGACTAAGGGTTTTGGATTCTAACTCATATTTATGGTCTTGTCCGAGGTCAGGATCTTCGGAATTTTGAGTAATTCATTTGACAGCACTAATAATGTACCTCCTAGATCGCCTCTTGCTAATACAAGCGACACAGGCTAATATTACTATTGAGATTTGAGAGAGAAAAAAATAGGCAATTAATCTCAGGATTATTAAGATGTAAGAACCGATATAAGAACCACGAGCACAAGAGTTCAATGATTTTTGCGGAATACCTCGTGATCACTGAATGCCTCTAATTTCTTCTCGATCTCCCATAAAAATTCTACATTTTTTTTGTCAGCAGGTAGCGTCTCCTGTTGATGACATTATAATCATTAATTCCGTGATGTTGACGTTCTTGTCATTGTGTCTTACGACAGGTGATACGTTTCTTGTGTTGGGTGGAGCACCTGCTCACTTTCGCAAGTTTTACTGGACGGTGTGTCGTGGATGATAAGATCTCCCTTGCAAAGATGATATTCCTGAAGGTACTTACATTCGAAGAATTGATCTCCTGTTCTTAGGATGTAGGTTCTTTGAGATTCATCTAGGTTAATATATGTAGAATCAATACTTATATACGCCGGCGAAGAGTTGGTTGCAAATATTTCTTGAGGTACAGATATTAAATGAACATGGTAGAGTTGATAATCTGATTTATCGAGAAGTGGTATATCCAGTACGAACCTTAAAGATCCATTACTCACCATGATCGTTGATGTTTATGTTTGTGCCAATTTGTCGATACTGACTTTTGGTCCTCGAGTAGCAAAGATGAGTTTGGGAGGATAGTCGTGTACATGTCGATATACAACATTTACTTGCTGTGTTTGTGTAGTTTATTTATGGCATATATTCTCTAATTTGATGAATTCTTTTGCGTATCATTCACGTCGTTCACTTTTGCGTCTAATAGTTGCTAATCATCATAGGTGACAAGTCCTGCAACATGCCTCATTATTCCTGACAGAAATCCTAGCAGAAATCCTAGTCAATTAGTCAGATTCGAAGATGTGAATGCAGTCTTCACAGAGTATCACTTTGCATTTCTTTAGCAGAGATTTTCTTCTGTGTCCATTTGTCTCAAGACAATTCTGATATTTTTGAACGTCCATGAAAATAGTGAGTCTCTAGACATGAACATTCCTTCTCATCAGTCCCTTCCTCTCATCGTAGATTCCGTTACTGTTGGTAAGGGAAGTGATTCGGTACAGATGTTCGCTCTGTCTAATGCCATACATTTTAGATCAATTCAACAATTTTGCTTTAATTTTCTCTTCTATGAACAGAGTTTGCATTTGGATACTCTTTAATTCACTCAATTTAAAATTTATCAATTACAATTCATTGATACCTTTAATTAAATTACATTTCATTAAAGTATAGGATTTATTTAAGGAAAAGAACAGTAAATACACATAAAAGAAAGCATCGGCATGTGATTCGGTATTTTCACCACCCTTAGTTTTGGGTTACGATGGCCAAGATTTAAATCCCATCGAAGTTATTTTATAGTGAATTGTATTCTTACCTGAATAAAATAGGAAAAACTGTAAAGAGAAAAAGAAACATTTGAGCAGTGCACCACCCTGAATTATTTTGGAACAAGATAATCCTTTGGTAAACATGGACTTCATCGAGTTTATTCGAATTGATTATATGTTCATTTTTAGCTTTAGTTTTAATTCTTGTGTTGACCTTGTTTCACAATATACTCTACGGTTGGCCTACTTTTTTTTTAGATTCCTAAACATAATTATACAGTTGCTTAATGTAGATAAAGGCAAGTAATACATTGTTTGCATTCTTTTAACTGGCTTACGTCTAAAATACCTTACGCTTGTCGACATGTTTCATAAATCGCGAGCCATCTTCACTTTCTAGAATTACATTATGTTTATCGGTCAGTCCTACGACTTTGTATGAACCATGACTTCGCGAATCGAATTTTTCATCGCGTACATCCTTTACCACGTATAATAGATCATTCACTACCCGTGCGGTTCTTCTGAAAACTAACTCAAAGGGGGTAAACTCCGTCACTTCATGAACCGACGTGTTATACGCAAACATAGCGAATGGGAGCAGTCTGTCCCAGTCGTCATAATTGTTTGCGTAATGTTTTATACGATTTGTTAAAACTATTTGGCTTCTATATCATCTCTTCTCTCACCAGAATTTAGAACCAAAAAAAGATAGTTTTACCCTACTAAACGTTGCTGTGGGTGGTTATTGAGGAAGAGATAAGAAAAAAGGGCCTAAATGAAAATGAGTGAAGGGGATAGAAGAATATTAGTTGAGAAAGGCTGATAAGAAGTAGTAAGAATGGGAAAAAGAGGAGGAGAGTACATTGGAGATTCAGGAAAAGAATGTAAGGGAAGGGTGGTGAATAGGGAAGAAGAGTAAGTAAGTAAGGAGACTAAGTGGTAGGGGTTCGGAGAGTAAATGAAGTGTGAAGTGAATGTTCTAAAATATGAAAAGGGAAGAAACACGTGAAATATTCAGCTAGACACGTTATTGAATGCATTTTACGAATTGAAATGTATGATAATGAATGGAAAGAAGCATTAGGATATCAGTGAGAAGTTGAAGTGAAATACAAACTTCCGTAATCTATGTAATGGTGGTTGGATGGGGGATTATGTTGTTCGAATCGAGAAGGTCCGCAATTCAGGTTAACTCCTCATTCAATCCCGTTCCTCCCTGACAATTTTATTCGACTTGGTATCCTCAAATTCTTATATACCATCACCTATGCCCTCTCACACACACCACTTTCTTCTATATTCCTTTCTTCTCCTCCCCAGATGTTTATTAAGATTTACGTTCCAACTCTCTCCTCCACCTCCTCATCATGATACCCCACCCCTCTCTCTCTTTCTCTCATCTCTCGCCCCTCTACCTCCATAATCTTTCTCTCCTTATATCATCTTTTCTCCCACTAGAATTTACAACCACAAAAAAAGATAGTTTTACTTTACTAAACGTTGCTGTGGGTGGATGTCGAGAAAGAGATAAGATTAGAGGGGCTAGATAAAAATGAGTGAAGGGCAGAGAAGAATATTAGATGAGAAAGGCTGATAAGGAGTAGTGGGAATAGGAAAAATAGGAGGAGATTACATTGGAGATTCAGGAAAAAAATATAACGGAAGGGTGGTGAATGGGAAAGGAGAATAAGTGTGTAAGGAGACTAAGTGGAAGGGGATCGGAGAGTAAATGAAGTGTAAAGTGAATGTTCTAAAATATGAAGATTGAACAAACACGTGAAATATTCAGCTAGACACGTTATTGAATGCATTTTACGAATTGAAATGTATTATAATGAATGGAAAGAAGCTTTAGGGAATCAATGAAAAGTGGACGTGAAATACAAACCCAATCGCGACATGGTTGATGCAACGCAAACATATGACAATGGGCCCTATAGAGATTACCCTCATAATATATCGTTCGGACCCGAGATATCGTTCCGTAATCTATGTAACGGTGGTCGGATGGGGGATTATGTTAAGCGATGCGTGAGGGACCGCAGTCCAGGTTAACCCAGGCGTGACGGAGATACTGCTCGGTGACGTTGCTATATCGGGCACCATCCATTTAATGGCCGAAGCGTATCGGCACGAGCTGTTGTGACATGCATTACGATTAATAAGCATAAAATGCAAACGCATTCTGTGTCGCGATTCGCAATGGATTTTCAGATGTCGCATTCCCACGCATGGTCCTGCCAACATTCAGAGATTTCACATTTTTGGGGCGAAGATCAGACTAGAGTAGAATTAATTAAACTCATTAGCGTGGATAGAGACATTTATTGAACTGCAATTTAAAAACCACTGGGTTAACGACAATGCAAATATGTGAAAACTAAACTACGCTAAAAACTACAAACTCACTTGTAGTGACATTTTTTATTTTCTGCAGAAATTCCACTTCTTGAAAATGGATCAAAAATAATTTTTAATGAAGTATTGGTTTATTATTTTTATCAAAATAGAAGGAATATGTTCGAAAAAAGGTTAAAAATAATACATAAGTATACTTTAATGAAAATATTTGTGTTACAAATAATCAAACAATATTTTAATACAAGTATTTCAAAATAATAAAACAATTTAAATTCTGAAATAATTTATTATGTGACTTTTAACGTGACAACAGATAAAAATATTAAATATTTTTGTCATAACAAATTCATCCATTATTACTTGTGAAAAATCGAGCTTGCCGAATCCACTTCCATGCGTTCATGGCCTGAAACAAGTTTAATTCTCAATTTCAAATATTTAAAAATATCTGAAGGTCATGACTAAAAAGTTTTGAGTGACAATAGAGTGAATGACGCCTGAAACAAAGACCTTAGATACTAATGGGCCCAAGTGGGGAACCACACATAACTATCTTTTGAGGCTCTTCACTTAGGGTGATCGCTATAGGGATTGATCAGAAACCTGGATCGGAGCAGTGTTGCGTAACGAACGTGTCATTTGAAAAAATAACACGAGAATTCTGGATCAATCTAAAAAATCTATACCCCCTACCTCACATTACCAGAAAGTTTTAAGCGCTTACAATTGAAACCAAACTATTTAAAATAATTAAATATAAAATTATTGAATTTAAAACTGACTAAAATTAAATTTCGTGAAGTATAATTCAAGTTTCTTGAGTATACATTTTTAAAAATATTTCCAATTTAAAATTACTTTTTATTTTGAACGCTTTTTGAGAATAATTCAATTTGAAAGATTTAGAATTACAAATTTTTCACCTTGACCGGTAAAAATAAGGGTGAATTTATTTGTTGATTTTAGAAAAGTTTGTCTAATCAATTTTTACGTTAAATTATTTTTTTTTTAATTTAACACAAATTTATAATTTTTCTTTGCTTTGCATTGTTCCGAATGGATTTCGAGCTTTGCTCAGCTCACTTTTGCCACGGTCGCCGCCATTTTTCGGTGAATCAGTGCCATCAAAATATAGATTAGGTCCCCAAATATCTTCCTAAACAATTTCCCCGCCCACTGTCACTGGTAATGAGCAGACGCCCAAATAGAAATTTTCCGCAACCCACATAAAACTATTAATTTATGAAAGACAAAATGTGAAGCATAATAGCAATTCATGTGCACTGATATTGTTATTCCTGCCTGGGAAAATCCTGATAAATAAAGGTGTGAAGAGATGAGAGTCTCGTCTGGAAAGATAGAACCGGCTCAAAGTGGGCTAATTTGCAAAATTTACTTTCAAAACCTAATATCTCTCGAACGAATTGACCAAAATAGATGTTCTTTGAACAAGATTAAAGTTTATTAAATGCATAATAAGGGAAAATTATAGAGAAAAATTTTCCGAATTTCTCAACCTGGAAACTGCGGGAAAAGACCGTCATTTTTTTTTTAAATTACAAAATTGTATTAGAACGACGTTGAAAAAAGTTTTGTGTAGTACAAGACATCATATTTTATAGATTTTTTGATTCGTGATTAAAATCTGCCAGGAAAAATAGCGTAGCGTATATCCGTTTCGAGAAAAATGCGTTTAAATATGAAAAATCCAATATGGAGAAACACAAGTCGGAAACATGATGGTAACTTAACCTTAACAAAAGTTTTGACAAATTTCGGAAAATTGATAAAATTGTCCATATTTACGTTTTCGAGGGCTCTGAATCCAAATATGAAGTCAGAATGTAAGCACTTGAAAACGTAAATATGGACAATTTTTTCAATTTTCCTAAATGTTTCAAAACTTTCGTTCCGCTATTATTTATTTTGTAATTCTGACGTCAGATTTGGATTCAGTGGTCCTAAAAACCTAAAGATAATAAACTTCGTAAAGTTACCATCGTGTTTCCGACTTGTTTCTCTCCATATTAGATTTTTCATATTTAACCACATTTTTCTCGGAAAGGAAATACGCTTCGCTATTTCTCCTGACTGATTTAAATTTAGCATTACAAAATTCATAAAATATCATGTCTTGCACTGAACGAAAATTTTTTCTTTGTAGTTCTACTACAATTTTGTAATTTTTGTCCTCCTTGAGGACCAAGCAATGAAATCATGCATTGGCCACTTTGGTTTGTCCGTCATAATTAAATTAAGTAACATATTAAAGTATACGAAGAATGTATGGAATATAAACTGAGAAACAAGTCGCTTAGTTCAATACATTTAAAAAAAGGTTTAACTATAGTTAATATCAATTTCCTATAGGTATCTCTTTTCAAAAGGCGGGTTGGGGGGGGGGTCTTCATTCATGTACATCATGTTTGGAAATTCTAAAATAAAACAAACTTATGAGTGAACAACTAACCTAGCAAAGAACAATTTTAAAAAAATCAGGGAATTTTGTTGGTCAGGAAAAGTCAGGGGCTTAGAAAAAAATCTTCAAGAAATCCGAAAATTTATATTTTATTATTATTATATCATTAAGCCGTTTCCCTTTCGGGGTAGGCGTGAATTGCTCGGTGGTAAAGTAGTGATGTACGCTATTTCTTCATTTCACCTGTAATCTAAAATTGTCAAGTACATCAAACATCCTCTATCTGCTTCACATGCTTCTTTTCATGGAGGGGGACAAAAAGCATGGTGTGTATCAAGGGCGTAAAGCTATTTTGCCTCGTGTGACTGGGGCCTTCGCTTCGCTCGGGCAGCAAATTCACGCTCTTCAAAATAGCCTTCTTTACGCCCTTGATACACAATATACTATATTATACATTTAACTCTGTACTTTTTCAATATGAAATAGAACACGTTTGTACAAGAATTATTTATCTTAGAAAAATAATAAGTGAAGACTTTACGAGATTGAGTGAGATAGCGACTTGTTCATATAAATTCAATAAAACCTAATATTCATTAGTCACATTGTACGAAATTTCAATAATTAGTCTCTTCCACTATGAGAAAAATGAGGATCTTCAGTGCGAGTCGGTACTTTGCGTTAGCGGTTTTTTCTAACTTTATTGATAAATATTATATATTACCTCTATACAATGTACCTGGGTCATTCTAAAAAGAGTTCATGATTTAGCTGTCAATTTTTTTTCCTAGTACTAAGTGCCCAAACATCCCCAAAACAATTGATAAAAAATTTTGAAGTTCAAAAGCTGAATTTATTTGCTTTTCTTTTAGGAATTGAAAAAGATAATTAAGTTTTCAAGCTAGAAAGTCGAATGTTTTAGAAAACAGTTGACTTTTAAACCGGGAAAGAAAACAATTTTCAAGAGTAATGTTACGTTTTCAGTTTGAAAAACTAATTTTCAGCAAAAAAAAAACAATTTTCAACGCATGTAGCGGCGCGGCTCACGGACGGGATATAGATGAGACGCGGAGATGTAGTGGTGAGTCGTGAGAGGTGTTTCACGAGATCTCACGCTCTCGAGCAAAAGCCTGATTTCTCGGATACCTAACAACTTAATTATTACAATAATAACGCTTGGAAATTTTTTCTGATGCTTTTATTAAAAAGAGCTACTCAAAAACTATCGTAAGGTGTAAAAACCTTGATTTCGATTTTTTTAGAGTAAGCCCACTTTCTTCAGCGCACGTCACATATTTATTAATTAATAATGGAATTAATATTTAAATAAGAATCAGAAAAATAGTCAAACTTTCAATCGAAGAGATGAATCTTCAAATAAAATGAATTATAAGATACTCGTAGTGTCCCCACAAAAATAATTGGCAAATATATTTAAGAATATAAATTACTTATAAACAGAAAAAAGTCTTCTTCTCGGTATGGCTTGTCCTTGTTACAACTTAATTAAGGCCCTTTTTTAGACTCAATACAAGATTTAAACGAGGGTTTATTCACTTCTGAAATCAATTAAATCCCACTATCCCAAAATCATTGAACATTGTAATCATCGATTTTAGGTTCCTGATCTCTCACTGTCTTTTGACCAGATAGATTGCATAAGACTCTCAAGGATCTTTTCAAGATTCGAAAAGATTTTGGAAGATTTAACAGATCTTAGAGTTTTCCGGCAAAATTTGAAACGGCTTTTTTCATTTTATAGTGATTTGAACAAGATTTTCGAAGCAAAATGACTCCCCGGATTTAAGCCTGCATTTGTTTTCTCAGAAGAAGATCGTAAGCCAATTTTTTTACTTCAAACAAGATCCCTCGGTTCTAAAATGAGACCTACGTTGTGTTGTGAAATGATTAAAATGAAATATTCAATATTGCGGTTTAAAGTACTACGTTGAACGAAAAGGAACGATAGCAATATTTGTATCTTGACCATTTCAGGAGAACAAGATACATAACACGTACAATCATGGATTAACATTTTTATATTATCCAACAATAGTTAAAATTTTCGGTGCGATCCCGGTAGGAGGCGTATGGAAAGTAGACACAGGAAAAATTCGAGGCGAAAATATCTGTATTTATTGACAATAAAATGTAAGTTGGGATAGTGTGTGAGTTTTTAAATTAAAGTGAAGTGAGACAAGGTGACACACAGGTGTTATCTTATCACGAATATATGAGCGGGATAAATTAGAACTATTTGATTTTTAACATTGACCGCAGCAAGGAGACGGCAGCATCTGTCGAGGAATCTGAATCGGAGTGTGATCTGGCAGAGACAGATGATCAAGTAGAACTCAATCATCAGTATGGAATCTTTGGTCGTGGAAGCTAGTCTGGCCCTCCCTATTTTTCCCGATCAGCGCCCGATCAGAAATAGGGAAAGCTAGCCGGGGCCCTTCCAAATCTCGATCGCAATTTCTACATGGGGATAAGCACTCAAAATTTGAACAACTGTACAGGTGCATATAATATTTAAATTGCGCAATTTTGGGACATACCATTATTTTTCTACCACTTCAAAGAATAAGCATACCAATTTTGAGAAATTTATGGCTTTTTCAAAAATATTATATCAATTTAAAGCCAGTAAATTCAAATCGAAATCTGGTTTCAGGTCATTTTCTTACAGACTCATTTTGAACTTTAGTTACGTTCGTTCTCTTCATCAATGTAAGAACTAAAAAACAATTAAATTGTTTTTAATATTATTTATAATATTTGTTTTTTCTATGTACTTGAAAAAATGTAAAAAAAATTATCGATAACGTAACGTACACTGGTATTTCTCACGTACGTACCTATATTTTCAAACAAAAGCTCTGTTATCTTGCAATTTATTAGCGTTAAGGTATAAGTACTTATTACGAAAATTTGTATTTCAGTTCGTACTATCAAATGAGTGTTACTTTTTCTCATTCACAAAATAGGTTATAGATTATTGAAAAATATTTGTTGTCCCACTTATTTTACATGTTATTTGATTTTGTGCAATAAATATTCGTCGGAGTTAAAAAATGCTGAAACAACTATTGTTTCTCATGAGCTCGTCTAGTAAGAAGGGCAAAAATTAAAAAATTTCACATTTTTAATGTTACATTTATAAAACAAAGTTAATTCTGAATATATCGATAACTGCTGAGTTGCCAGAGACGTACCTAAGATTCTTGGATTCCGGAGATCATTTTACATAAGAATTAAGAGAGAAACTGATTAGATCTCGTGAAATGGGGTTGGCGTGTGTAACGGTCTCTCCACTCTGAGCGCCAGAAAGTTGTAACTGGTTCTTTGATCCGGGCCCTCAAATTGGTGAGTCGGATCTATAATCGCCTATACATTTTTCTCGTTAAACAGCTTTGGCCCATAGAAACATTTCAAAAAAGTTTCGAATTCTAATTTTGAAATGTATATATAATTCTCATAGGAAATTTAGTTGCGCATTTTATCCTCTGAGTAAAAATTTGTTGCTTTGGCCGTTGTCTATAAATAACCCCGAAGAACTTGTTTTTTAGAATACCACATTTTCTTGTCTTTTTACTTCAACTCGCCGTAATTTAGCCAATGCTTGTAATTTTTTGATCAAATTTACAGAAAATATTCTTTATGATGTTCTACGATTGGCAGAATAAGTAACATACTGATATTTTTGCTTAAACAAAAGTTATACATTTTTACCTAAGAAGTTGCATAAATCTTGCTTTCATATATTTAAGCTCACAGGGAGTCGAGCGAATTTTGAGCAACAAAAATCTTCCAGCGAGAAAGTACTTCAGAAAGGTATAAATATGTTTTGTGCGGAAATGATGGTTTAAAATTTAAAAAAAACGGTTTTGAAAGAAATTAATTAATGAGTTCATTTTTTGGTATTAGCCAAACCGTTTTCATAGAAACGTACCTTCTTTCTCTTGCAGGTTATTTTTACATCAAAAACGATGTTGAGATAATACTTTCCCAGGCGGAAATATTATATATAGTTTATATACAGTGTGAAGTATTATATATAATATTCATTTGTTTTATAAATTTTTTATGAAGAACAAATAAATATTATATATAATACTTCAAACTATATACAAACTATATATAATATTTCCGCCTGGGTTGTTTTTCCAGTGTTTTTCATATATTGAAATTAAATAAAGATTTTATTAATTAAGGCCATGTGACGAGTGAGTCACGTGTCTGGCTTCCTACCTTACCGCCACTTTTTTTATTTGTAAACTTATTTTCACGCGAATATCCACATCGAGTTGAAAATTTGGGATAATAATTAAGAAGCACTAAGAAACGCGGCTCTGGTCCTACATTTTTATAATTATAAAAAAGCTTTTTTTTGTAAATAATTTTTTGTTTGCTTTTTTCATCATTATAAAAATTTAGGACCAGAGCCGCGTTTCTTAGTGCTTCTTATTCATTATCCCCAATTTTCAACTCGATGTGGCTATTCGTGTGAAAATAAGTTTACAAATAAAAAAAGTGTCGGTAAGGTAGGAAGCCGATATATATATATATATATATATATATATATATATATAATATTCCTATCGATGAAAAATTGTCCGATTAAACGTAAAAATTTACTTTTCAACGAGCAAGTAGGGAAAAACATTATTTGAAAAGGGGAAAAAAGGAAAAATACAAAAAAATATGTCAATTTTACGCCAAATTTGTCAATTTCAAACTTTGAGGGCATTATATGAGTTTTTATATTCTGAAAAAGTATGCAAAGTTCGAGCCCAAAATAATAAATATTTTTGAGGAGCAGCAATTTGTTCTCAAACGACTGACTGTTTTAAAAGTGAATTATCTGTTCGGGAAGCAGTTGCATAGCAATTGAAATAGACGATTTTTATTCTCAAATAGTTATTTTTTCATATACGGTTGAGGTGAAATTGATTTTTTCCAATAAAGTTGGTCAAAAATGGCTGCAAAATGGGGTACGTGTTTTGTCTCTTAGACAAATTCCTTCAATATTTATGTTCAAAATCGGCCTTAAAATCATGCAGAAGCCACAACTTTCACATTAATTAAAGAAAATTGCTGTACTGTAATTTGGAGGAGAGATAATATTTTGTATAACAATTATTGCGACTGTACTTTTCAAGACTCCTCTGTCTGGCAGGTGCTCACGCTGAAATTTAATTCGACATATCGAGGTGTTTTTTTTTTTTTTAATTCCGACTAACTTTGTGCGCTGATTGTAAATTCTATATCAAACGCTTCAAAAAAGTAAGAATGTGTGTTTTCTATTTCCAATAATATTACCACTATATAGAATAAACAAGGGATTCAACTTTGTTTCAGGTCATTTTTTTACAAACTCATTTTGAACGTCAGTCATCTCCGCTCTCTTCATCCATGTATCAAGTTTTTACATGCATGCAAACACTGAAAAAGAATTGAATTGCTTTCAATATTCGTATTGCTCAATATGAACTAATTATAGTGCAAAATGAAACTATATTTTTTTCTGTGTAATCAAGTACTTTATCGGTTTAATGAAAACTATATCTATTCTAAGCTATGCCTGTTTTTAGTGAGCTGAAATTCTTTTTCACTTTCATCGTTTACATTTTAACGAATTCGAGGCCCTTCTTCTGCGATTTCGTCAAAATCAATCAATCATGCATTTACTCAACGAAATTTTTATAAAATTTCCTGTAATCTAAGCCTCTTTGTCAAAATCTCAAATTCGTCAGTGAATTTCAACAAAAAGTTATGACTCATGCTTGAGGAACAATAGATTTTTTATTTAAGTCACGTTTCTTTCAATAATAACGAACAAACTTTTGAATAATGAAATACAGCTAACATTAAGCCAAATAATCACTTAAGCAAATGTGAAATTATTGAAAATAAAAAATACACTTAAATTTGAAGCATTAGATGCATTTGTTCGGAGAATTTCATATAAAATTTATAATCAGCGCAGAAAGCTGATTCAAGTTAAAAGAAACATCTCGATATATTAACTCACTCACGAGATTTTTAAAATTAACCGCAATTTATTATAAACAGTAAAATCACAGCACATTTCTTTCAAAATATTATTACAATATTAGTATAAGTCTTCATCTACAATTCTCACAAATGTTAACTCTCTGCATTGAAAAGTAAAACAGCAATAATTTTCAAAAACATTAAAATTATCTGCCCTTCTAATTATCCTAGAGAATTTTTTCACAAACAATGAAAGAAAGTGTTCTTCTGCGTGACTATAAGCTCGATTTTTTAACATAAAAATTACCGAAGTTATTACATATCATCATGAGACAAAAAGCATGCCCCCTTTTGCAGCCATTGTTGACCAACTTTATTGGAAAAAATCCATTTCGTCCATGTGTATGACACTACCACTCTTTGGGATTTAAAGTCATCCCCTTTCATTTCTTTCCAATCGCTTCCCGGGCAGTAATTCACTTTAAAAACAGTAGCTTTAGAACAAGTTACTTTTCTCGAAAGTATTTATTGTTTTTCACTGAAAAAAGAGTTGGTGTTGGCCAACTAATAAAGTAGTAGGGCCAACTACTTTAGTTTGTGGTATATACCGCTGCTATTTAATTGGTTGGGGCTACTACTTTTATTCGGAAGATTGGTAGTAGTTGTCCCTACTACTTTACTTGTTGTCGCTACAACTTTCGATGGTAAATACTATTTTCAGGTAGCGAGTACACGAAGTGCGAAAACCTAGAGGAACCGAGCTTCAAGCGTCAGGTAAATATGTCCGAGCGCGTAGCGCGAGATGAATACCAAATCGAGCGCGAAGCGCGAGATTCAACAGGTGCGCGCCCCAGGCGCGCTCAAACTTGCGAGCGAAGCGGGCGATGAGAATGTGCCCGCGGGGCGGGCAGATTTTTTTTTATAACTCTTAATATATTTTCAGTACAAAACGAACGTTTTTTACAGTTTTTATATTTTCTAATGCTGTTAAAAAACATTCTTTTTTTTTCGAAAATTTATAATTTTTTAAATAATTGTAATGAGAAATTGATGGGATGAAAAAAGAAATCTTTGTAAATAAGTTTGTTTAATTTTTACAGGGAAATGGACGGGTTTTGGATAGGCGTAGCGATTCATGCGATCAAGGCGCTGTCGTATATCTACGATGTTTTGACTTTTCCGGTATATTTGATTCTTCAACGACCATGGGAAAAAAGAAAAGCCTCGAGAAGAATAAAGGCGAAGCCTGTGGCAAAAAGCGAACATTCCATCACCTACAGGAGTATCGATCCCCCCAGGTCGATTCATATACTTTTGGAATCTCAAAAAATTGATACCATGGAGAAAATGCTGAAATTTGTTGCTGCTGAGCACAGTGATAAAAAATGTCTTGGCACTAGGCAAATTCTTGCTGATGAGGATGAATTACAGCCAAATGGAAGAGTCTTCAAAAAGGTTTGTCTAAGTTTTAAAACAAACGAATAAAAAGAGAAAAAGAGATATAATATGCTATTTACTGGTTTTCTGGCTTTTTGATGTAAATAACTTCTTGCACGTAATTTGTATTATATCATTTAACTTCACATAAGAAAAGGGAATTTTGTCAATCTGTTTTGTTTATTTTTTATTTTTGAAACTTAAGTATTCAGTGAATTAGTATTTTAATGGACTAATATTTAACTGCTTATTTCCGAAAGTACATTATTTATAGATGACGAAGTTTTAATAAATATATTGTTTAGTTTTATCTAAACCTAGATTTAGAATAATTTCTTTTAATTCTTTCTTTATTCTTTGTGACTTAATTTTTTTATTTTATTATTTAATTGTGTAAGTTTTGGCAGCAGAAAATTCACGAGAAAGGACAGAATAAAAGTAATAATAAAATTGAATTAATTAAATGACGTAAATTCCAAATTCCGCAGCTTTAAATTTAAAGAATGCAAACCTTTAAGAATTTCACTTATTTAATAGAAATTCAATGCCAAATTCAAAGTTTTCCAAAAATGTACAATTTTGAGTAGAGCGTTCAGATGCCAATTATTACAAAATTTGAAAGGTTTGCAAAATAAAGTTTTTTTTTACAGATATAATTGTATGAATTTGTAGAATTTGGTATAATTTGAAATATAGAATTTTGTATCATTGAAATTGGAAAATTGTATAGTTAAGTAATTCACAATTTTGACTTTATTATCTATTATGTAAATTGAAAATGCCTTAGCACTGAAAAGTTTCCTTTTGGGCCCTTCATAACGTATGTAAAATTTGAAATGAACCGATTAATATCTTGCGGTTGGGCAAAGTCGAAATTGAATTAAACAATTTTTTAATAGCAGACCTGAAAATGAAAAAAAATCGAGAAGCTCTAAAAATTATAAATAATTTTTCTCAGCATAGGAAAACTTTCTTATGTTAAAAATGTACTTCCAAACAAATTAAGAAAGTCTGATCTTCTCAATTTTTTCGGAAGTACATTTTGTACCTAAAAAGGTTTTTCTGTGCTGAAAACAAATATTTATAATTTTTAGTCTTCTAGATTTTTTTGTTTCATTTTCAGGTCTCAATCAAACATTATATTTCTCCTATATAAACTCAAATAAAAAATCTTAAATTGTAAAAATTAGGCATACAGTAGGACCTGTCGCATCGGGACTCGTCGCATCGAAATGATCGAAATCCTCGAAGGGAAGAAGTCCCCACTTGTAACCTTCCCCACTGACCGGGATAGGTAGGAGCACGCGCGCAAAGACGCAAAAGACGCCATGCGATGGTAGTCAGTGCTGTATGCATGAAAATTCACCGGCCTGTAACAGCCGGTCAAATATTAGGGCCGTGTATATTTTGAGATACGTCACTACCAGAGGGTGTAGCTAAGATTTGTTTCTGTGATTTTACATTGGGCAGTACAGTGGAACAGTGTAAGCACCCCCCCCCCCCTCCCTGCTTACCCATGACTATTTTCCACAAGAAAAACTCACGAAATTGTTATGTTTTCTCGAACCAGATTTTTCTACTAAATGAGGTTACGGGGTTTTGAGGTTATGTAGTTATGGTATCACGAGGTTAGGGGATTATGAGATTATGGTGTTATAGGGTCACCAATTTTTTTTAAAGGGAGGTGGAAGTGGTATGGGGTAAATTATTTGACTGGTTTTAGGGATTTTTCGGGTGTTTTTTGAGGTTATGTCAAAATCCTGACGTGTAGGGGTAAAACGGGTTGCTGATTCGGTTTCAGCGGAAAAAAATACTTTGGAATATCATATTGGCATCCAAGGCTAAGAAAACTAATTTTTTTGTGGGCCTGTGTTATTAATTAAACTATATTTTTAATTGAAAACTTAATTTTAATTTTCAATTGAACAACATTTAATTAATAAATAAATTTTAATTGTCAATTAAACAAAATTCAATTTTAATTTTGAATTTAAACCAAATTCAATTAAAACATAAAATTTAATTGTCTGTTGAAAAAATTGAATTAAAAATTAATTTTTAATTGTAACTTGAATAAAATTTAATTAAAAATCACATTTTAATTGTCAATTAAATACAATGCAATTGAATACTAAATTTTAATTCTCAACAAAAATTTGCATCATTAAGGGTTATATGCTAATTGATAATTAAGGCCTGATTGAAATAAAAATCTAATCGATTATTTGCAACTGTTTAACCCTACGAGTTATGTACCATATTTTATTCGATATCAGCATTTTATGAGGCTGTAGGGCCGTCTGAAAAACGTTTATAATATCTTTGATTGTGAAAACATACGACTGACGTGGCAGTCATCTGTTTTTGCAGTGTTTGGTAATCTCGTATTGCGCGAAATTTGCAATATGGTTTGGTCCGAGCTAGAGTGCCATCTGGTGTCATTATTTTTCTCAACAGTACGATTAGAGAATACATCAGTGGCCATTTTTCGAACTAGTTATCTACCAGGTGGCGCTGTTTGGAACTAATAATGTGGCAGCGGCTGACACCATTCGGTAAAGGACTATCTAATGCTCACTTTTCAGTCAGAGGGCGTTCTAGGCTCATAACATGGTGGTTTCGAATAAAAGTATTTTATCGTCCTGAGGTGGTTTCAGTCAACGAGAAGCTTACGTCATTCGATGTCTTTAAATCCAACGACTCTGCTTTTTCTCCAGAGAAACTTGCTTATGGGCATTCCTTGAAATTCTCCATACGATTGTATACAAACTCGAATCAACTCTGTACCCTATTTTCCCTCTTTCAGCCTCTCATCCTAATTATCTTGCAGCACAACATTCGCTCCATCGTGCCGATCTCGTTCTGTTTGTGTTGGGATACCTGTATAGTATATCGTACATCAGGCTTTTTAGGAGTAGACGACCTACCGGTGTTCCAGTTTACGTCAAACTGGTTTTCGAACACGTTGCGTTGTACTCACCGATAGTTCAGCGTTCGTTCTGCTTCCCTTTCTATCTCCCTCGTTTCACGATTCTTCTCCGCTTTCATTTTCCTGTTCGTACACTTTTCATTTCTGTGACTTCTTCCACCGTGGATTTTACAACTTTTGCGTGAATTAAGACGCGCCTCGAGAATCCTCCCCGACATTGCATTCCGGGCAGGTTCTCGTAATCTTCGGAACCTAAAGTCTAAACCGAGGACAAGCTTTCCAGAACTGTAAGACTTTCGTAAAGTCTTCTTTATTCATAATGTGTCCCCTAAGGGTTTATATGACTTTCATTTCTTACAATACTTCCGTCTACATATTTTACAAAATCTTATCCTTACTATTTACACTTATTTACACCTATTTACAGAAAATCTTATATCTAGAACCTTACTTCTAGTTTTAAAGATAGCGCAATTTGGGACGTGTTAGCGAATAAGTGAGCGAGTGATCGAAAGCGAGAGTGCGAGAGAGAGAGCGCGATAACGCAAACGCATCTTAATCTACTTATGCTATTACATAACCATTACCTACAAATCTTTACGCTTCTAGTTTAAGTGACTTCCGTTTCCTTTTTCTTTCACTTTTCTTGTACCTCCATTTTGCCACTTTTTTGCATCCATTCTTTCAATCTTTAAATCACCCGGATTGAAGTAAGGCACAGAGAGTTTCATTTTGGCGTGTCAAGACGGTGTCATTTTCACTTCAGTTTACCGTCGCACATTTTTAACCAAGACATTCCCGATGAAAGCTGCAGAGCGTATCATGCACATCCCGAACACCTAGGACACATATTATCTAATTGTCTAACTTATGTGGGAACAAAGAACATCCAAAGGCACGATACGGCACTGAGTGTGCTTTATTACCTTTTCTGTCATTCTTACGGCATTAGCCCTGATAACGCTCCGCTAAGTGCATCTAAGAAAATAAAGTCAATTCTCGAAAATAAAAAGTTCCATATATACTAGAACTTCATATTCTCGAAAATTGTTTCTGTCGCGCACTCAAGGCCTGAAATAGTTCTCCTTTACTGCGAGAAAAGTACTGTGTTCGTTATCGAATTTTCGGCACCAGCCGCTAAGACCATCACAACCGAGGAGAACGAAAAGAAAGAGATATATAAAGACCTTATAAAGGAATTGCGATCATCATACGCGGAATATTCTGTTGAGCTTATCGTCCTGATTATCGGTGCTCTTGTAGGTGCCAAGCTTTTACTGGTGATTAGCCTGAAAAGCATCCCTGCGTGTAAACGAAATTGCAAGACACTTGCGGGGAAAATACAGAAGGCTATCGTATTTGGGTTGTTCATTGTCCTCATAGAGCACGAGACTTTTGCCGAATCATCGTATTGAGTTTGTCGGAGACTGTTAACACCAATCTCACGGTCGTTAGACGTAGTTACAGCTGAAATGTTACCGCGATTTTGCCAGGAGCGCGTGCAATTTTTAAGAATGGCCTTTGCTCTCGGTGAAATCCCGTGGATGTCCTTATAACACACTCTTAACCTAGCTAACCCACGCACCCTCAATTTTTCGAGATTTTTCCGACCACCTTGCATAATATGAAACCAGTCACTCAGTTGACCATTCACCCTTATACTCGCTTTGATGCCTGCATATGGGTAATTCTCCACAGACAGGGAACTTTAGTGCCCATATACTATATTATCAAAACAACTGGTTGTATTATTGTGAGACTTTGTGAAGATCTTCAAGTTAATACCCGATAACAAGTTCCATGGTAAAAGTTAGGTTATATTATTTGAAGCCGGAGTGAAAAAATATTATGTATCCGAAAAATCGCCTTGACTGATGTCCACACATGCATAGGAAAAAATTTGGAGTCATGTAGGAAATAAATAATAAACTACTTCAAAATTGATGCTGAAGAATCTTAAAGTTAGACTCGTAAATTAGAATTTTCATCATCAATGTTTGAATTGTAATGCAATATACACTACTAATGTGAATACCTTTTTGAGTCCAGCTTGGACGTCGGATTGAAGAAAAAAGGTCACACTACTCATCATCTAAGTTTTGGGTGCAAACATTGAGAACTTTTTTCCCAAATTAAATTCAAATGTCCAATTAAACCTTGCGTATTTTCATTTGTATTCATCAACGTAGCACGCAATAACTTTCATGTTTCCTAACAAAAGTTACGGAATAAAAGGTGAAAATTTCTATTACAGCGACAGAAAATAGTTTTTCAACGGACTTGCCAATTGATTTCACTTTAAAACTTTGGGAAAACTTTTTATGTTGTTTTCCATCGACTTAACACCCATCGTAACATCCGTCGTGATAAGAAATTGAACTTTTTAGAACAAAAACCTTGCAGAACATTGAGAAAAAGAAAGTTTTTGAATATAAAAGAAAAAAATTTAATTGCAAAACCAATTAGGTATTTCATATTGTAACGTGAGCTGGCAAAATTTCCGCATGCCGCGCCAAGGGTCAAGTAATAATATAATTTGAATAGCTTATAAAAAATTATAACTAATGTATCTAGAGTACAGACATCTTTTTAAAATTACACAATTCCTTTCTTATTAAATGAATTAATTAAAAAATATTTTTCATACCTAGTTCATATTCTATATTATACTATTCCTCATTTGTGAACATTTCATTACATTCCTTTACTTTATTAAGGAATAGCTCTAGTTATAAGAAAGATGGAAAATGGGCGCGACTTCAAAAGGCTTAACATGCCTTTCAAATCTTATGTGAGTTGTTGTTTTGATGGTGATGAACCTGATTTAATTATTTATCTTGAAAAAGGTAAGCCCGACAGTACGATAATTTCCAGATAAGATAGTAAATCTAGTTTTCCAAAGAGGCATCAATCTCTCTATGCATCTCACTATGTGTGTGTGCACCTTCAAGCTTTCCAACAGACAGATGATAAGCCTATGAGAGGGCGAATGGAAAGCTTTCTGGTAGTCAATCCAGGCCATTGACAGGACGGATTGATGGGCTACAGCGTCTTTACATACACACCTGTCAATTAGGAGGTTCTCTCGACAGCCTGCTACACATTTTTTTTATCCACGTTGTTCGTACATCTCACGCCACACAGGCTCAATTGGCCGAACAATCCGGTTGTTTAGGACAGCTGTAAAGATTTTATATAGTTTGTTCAAACAAGTTATCGGCCTGTGATTCTCTGGTTTGGACAAGCTGCCTTTTTGCGGTAGAAGTATAGTGCGTCCCAATACCAGCCACTGTGGAATGGGCGTTTCCGACTTCAAATATGTGGTGAATATGCGGGCCAAATGTTAGTGTGTAAAAGTGAACTTCTTTAACCAGAAGTTCTTGATACAATCTGGTCCAGCACCGGAGAAGTTCTTAGTGCCCCTAAGTGCTTCTTTCACCTCTTCGGCAGTGATTGATGGACATTCCTCCTCATATTTGATGAGGCTGTCGCAAAATTCCTTCAAGCGGATGATATTGTCAGTATCTTCTTTCAACTTGAGTGTTTTCGGGATCTTGTATACCTCTCTCCAAAAAGTCGGTACCTCGTTGGGCTCAGGTGAATTTCTGACAGAAACAGGGTGATCACTGAAGAGGCGAGATGGGTCAGCGAGAAACTTATGATTCTTCCTGATCCATCTCTCCCTCTTCTGTATTCTCCTCCTTGCGTCAGATAACAGCTGTATTTTGTCAACAATATGCTGCTTGGTTGTCAGCAGCTTTGACTTGTTCAGTGTGTGATTCAAGATCCTCAGTTTTTGGGCAAACTTTCGAATCCTTTCCGTGAATGGTCTACCAGATGTTATGTAGTCAATCACACATTGTGTGATTGACTACATAACATAAGGGCTTAGGAGGAACTTGCATGTTAATGTTCCTTCTTGTCCTGAAATCGTGATCATCTCTCAGATGGCGCGGGCTTTCCGCAGTTGGTCTTAATATCGCTTCCTAATCTTCGGCTGCAGCTTGATCAAGCGGAGGTTGGGAAAGCGCTCCGCGTACATATCTATTTTTCAGGAGGTAGGCACGTTGATTTCGCCAGGATTGAATCGAAACGTGCTGAAGTTCTGTGTGTTTTTGGCACCACAGAGTATGCATATGCGTTATAAGGCCTCGATGAACATGGATAATGCTGGCCTCGTAGCAGTCTAGCAAGTCGTCCTTGAGATGATTCGTCCACTCAATATGGGGGTTGGGCCGGTTCGTCGTCGTGTTTTCATCTGAATTATTTTTAGCATCCTGAACTCTAGGATGGTCGGCATTGTTTGCCAACCCATTGTCGGGTGCTATGCACGTTCGATCGTTTTGAAGCGCATCTACACCTTTTTGTTGTTTTTGTGGTGTCATTGTTGTTCCCACAAGGAGCTAGGGAAAAGGTTCGTCCATCCTTGTAGAGCCCCGTGTGTAAGGATAATGCTGCTACTCTAAGAGGTCACCCGATATCCCAGGGTCACCGTTTAAGACACCTCACCCAGGTGCCATTAAGCTTTTGGCATATATATATATATATATATATATATATATATGTATGCGGAGGGCCATATCTAAATGAGGATACAGTTGGGTGTTTTTTTCTCGCGAATTGTGCACAAGGAATCGTTTTTCCATCGACTTCCTTGTACGCACCCGGGTAAAAATATTTGGTCTTCGTTTTGGCTTGAGTGTCTTTGATATGTCTCGAATATGTTTCTAGGACCGTGATGTCTGGCACCGTCTCACCAGCTAGACATTGGAGATATACGGACTTCTCTCGCATTCATGGTTGTAGATAAATAATAAAATGAAAAAAATAAAATAAATGTACCGAATTGCTTTTAAAGAAAATTATATTACCAATTTGTGGCTTTAACATTTGTCAGGGTCAAAATTACAAGTATTTTCGTTTGTAAATTTCACTGTCCATTATACTGTCACCTCTATAAACTATGGACCCCACCGGCAGGGCCTGCCATTTCCAGGAATCAGGTAGCTAGGTTAGGACCAAGCAATTGGGAGCGAGTGCAATTTTTAAGATTAGCACCTGCTCTCGGCAAAATCCTGCGGTTGTCCTTATGACAAACTTTTAAATATATAATATTATGAATATATGAAATTCGAGAAATTCTTACAATTTTGTTTAAACTTCTTACGTGGTATGTCCTCCTCAAAAAGACAAAAATATCTCCACTGGAGGTTAATCGACGCGGAATTTAATAAGATTTACAACGTATTGTTAAAAATGTCTCTCGTCTCTTTTTTGAACGAGTAATCACGTGTCAAAGCCAGCAGTGATTTTTAGCAGTTAGTGCACATGTAAATCAGTGACAAGGACAATCATTTTATTCCAAGTAAAAGGGAAAATATCAAATGAATTTAAAATCAATTTTTCTCTGTTCGATTATTATAAAAATATAGAGAAGAAAGATCCGACGAAAAGATTTGAGAAACAAAATTTAAGCTACTATCTAGTTTCTTATTTTGCAGCACGATTTCTTTCCCACTTTGTCAGCTCAATCTATAAGTGCCCGAAACTCATTTCACGCAGCTTGGTAATGGGCTTTCGACTATCTGCAAGTGAATGCTAAAAACGTCTTGTTGCTGTAGCCATGTCCTACACTCGGTTACCCTTTTCGGAAGGGTCGATTGCACGTGCAACCTCGTTACATTATGCGAACGGAGCGATCCAATTTCAGTACCACAAGATCTCTCTCTCTGAAAAGCAGGTGAAACGGAAAATCGCATTGGAAGGAATTCTTTATTTCTGCAAGTGAAATTGTACCGCCTTACTCTCAATGGATTTTTGCAAACGGCTGCTATGAGAAATCCATCAAAAATTTTATTTGATAACCTGTTTGGTAACTGCACAGAAATATATCAGGCTTTGCGCGCTTAATTTCCGGTGATTTTTCATTTTGATATGGCTTTAATTTTTTTTATGACTGGAAAGAAGCTTCAGCTGTATCTCTACTTTTTGAGCAGACCTATGTACCATCTCTTTTATACACCCCTGTGTTGAATTTCCTTAATAAAGATGATATACATGTGTATCGCATCTATATATAGTTGAAAGTTTGTCATAAGGAAAACCCTGGGATTCCACCGGGAGCCGGTGCATTTTACAAAATTGCACCTGCTCTCCGTGAAATCGCGGTAACGTTTCAGCTGTAACCGCGTTTTGCGACCGTGAGATAGGTACGTGGTTACAGTCTGCGATGGGCACAAAACGACGATCTGGCAAAAATCTCGTACACCCTAAGGACACGGAGCAACAGCAGGATGACCGCCTTCTGCATTTTCTCCGCAAGTATCTTAGCATTTCGTCGACACGCAGGGATGCTTTTCATACTATTAACCAGTAAAAGCCTGGTACCTCCAAGACCACCGATGATCAGGACGACTAGATCAACAGAATATTCCGGGTATAACTGTCGCAACTCCCTTATAAAATCTTTATACCCCTCTTTCTTTTCATGCCCCTTGGCTGTGATCTTCTTGTCGGCTGGTGCTGAAATTTCGATGACCAATATGGTTCGCTTCTCTAAGTCAAGGAGATCTATGCCAGGCCTCGAGTGCGTGACAGAAACAATTGTCAAAATATGAAATTCTAGTATATGAGGCACTTCCCATTTTCGACAATTGACTCTATTTCCCTAGGAGCGTTTCGCGGAGTTGATTTGATTTCAGATGAGGTTGTAGTAACGTTAGTTTTGGGTAATAATTTTGGAGTTCCTTTCACTGTTGACAAATGACCGGTTAATAACATGATAGCAAGTATTGAAAATTGCATTAAGACTATAGATCACGAGAAAAAGAAAATGGATATTAGAAAAACTGTTACCCAATTAATCTCAAATCATAATAAAATGAATAGTTTAAAAAAATTAGATAAATCAATAGATTTGCTAAACAAATTTCAAAATGAATGCGAAGATTTAATTTTTTCAAAAGCTGACAAAGGCAATATTACTGTGGCCACAAATTGTTTTGATTATATATCAACAGTGGAAAATTTACTCAAAAATTATATTTTATATAAAAATATTAAAACCAGTTTGGTGCTAACCATTGAAAATAAAATTAATGAAATATCAAAAGGATGAGAAGCGAAGAGGTTTATTAATAATTCAGTGACTAAAAAATTGATAGTTCATAACAGTTGTGTTGCAAAAGCTTATGCCCTCAAAACACACGAGAGTTTCGCCAGCCTGTCGTTGTGATTTCTTCGTGTCCTGTGGCCACCCATCTCACGGTTGTTAGGCGTGGCCATGAATGGGATTTACTGCGGTCCTACTGGAAGCCGATGTCATTTTTTAGATGGCAGTTGCTCCCAGTGGGACCATGCGGTAGTTGTTAACCTTTGGTTTTCAATTATATATAGGAGGAGGAGGAAGAGGTGGAGGAGGGGGAGGAAGACGGTGTACCTGCTTTGCAGGCTGGAGGTGGAGGTAGCCAACACCACAACTAGCAAGAACACTAGCAACCACAGCAAAAACAGGACCGACCGCAACAACAATCAGGTGAGGGGAGAATTATTATGCAATAGAGTATGAGCGATCAAGGTTTTATCCGAAATTTAACTTCAACAGTATCGAGACTGAGGTTCATATCACCCCACCGGAAAATAGTAGGGCTGGTGAGGTCATCGCGTATTGGGAGGAAGCTGATAGGGCACTATATAATCACTTGATGAGTAAAGTATCGAGATGTAACAGGGTCAGAATTAAATTAAATTCGGATTTTTTCAAAAAAGGGGGTTGTGGTTTGTCATTTAAAATGGCGCATGAACATTCATTTGATGAATTTTGGAGAATTTTGTTTAGCGTCATACAAAGTAACGAGGACTTTTTCATTGACCAATCGTTTATAGTAAACTTGGATTGGGTTAAGTGTAAGAGGGGCGCTAATAGAAAAAGTATTCCTCTAACATATAGCGACGTTAGCAAGCGTTCGATGCTAACAAGTCTTAAGAGGGATAATCTATGTATACCTCGCCCTATCGTAGTCTCTCGTATTCACGCTGAATGAGGGATAATTCCTTCTGGTGCGCTAGCCCGTCGCCATAAGCAGGTCAGAAAGGGCGATAGTACGTACCCTACAGACTACACTAGCCAATCAACTTGTGCGCGATGTAGGTATAACAATTCCTGAAAACGGTTGTGGGGTCGACGAAGTTCATAAATTCCAATTGCATCTTCTCCCTGACAGGATTGCAATTATTATTTATGAATTTTCTACTTTTGGAAAGGGTGTTAAATCACCTCTTTTCAATGGGACTGATATAATTATCGACACGGGGGGAAAGGTCCCAAACAACCTAAATATAATGTTGGATAGTAACCATTTTTACTATATTTTAAATCTAACGGCAGCAGCAAATCGCCAGGTTTTTTTGCGTTCCATGCAATAAGAGTTATCTCAACCCTGCAGGGCATAGATGCTCAAATAAATGTGCTGCTTGCCTGTCCATGTCCCCTTGTGTAACAAATGCCGAAAATCCGCATATTATCACAATCAAATGTAATGGTTGTAATAGACATTTTCACGGGCAGACATGTCTTGACAATCATGTCAAGGCAAAACCTTTTTCCGGAAAAGCATCCGTTTGCAATGCTTTACGTATTTGCACGGGCTGCACACGCTTTATTGATTCATGGGTGGAAAGAACTCTTGAGTGTGGGAAAAGATATTTTTCTAGCTGCAAGTGTACTCGTGATATGGATAACCAATGCTTTATTTTAGCCATTTTAGACAAAGCCATAAAAAATGAACAACTAATAAGTTTTGTTTTTTACGACTTTGAAATACAACAATGTGAAAAACTGCCAGGTGATCCAGATAAAAATATTCACGTGCCAAACCTCTGTGTAGCACAGAGAGTTTGCACCGACTGCATGATCAACAAAAATATGAAGGAGATTTCCACCATTGTGGCTCTCGAAAGCATATTTTTGAAGATACAAATGCAGTTGAGCAGTTTGTTGAATCAGTCACCAGGCAGCAAAATAAATTTAGTGAGGTCATTTGCATTGCGCATAATGCTGAAGCATTTGACGCGCAATTTATTTTGAAATATCTCGTTGAAAAAAGGCAATCGAATCAAACCCAATATAACATCGAACGGGAACCACATAATAACAATGAAAATAGGTCGGGTAAAATTTATAGATTGTTTAAACTATCTACATATGGGGGAGTCGCTGAAGACCCCAGAAGAAATTTATTGACTGTAACAAGGATTTTTAATATTTTTACATGAAAAATTTGTTAGAAATACTTTTTTATATCCTTTATAAGATAAAACTAGTTCATATATATATATATATATATGTATATGTATATATATAAAGTTTTTCATCTGCTTCAAACACTCTCACCATTCGTTGTGGTAAGAAAATTACAAAACTGTTTTCAATGTCTGCAGAAATTTTTGGTCCATACTTGGTATTTACTTTCGGCAAATCCGTAACAGTGTAAAATTCACCAATTTTTAAGTCTTTTAGGGGTTTGATTGGTATAACACTAGCAGCTCTATTTAATTTCTTGAAATCCATTGTTTAAAGTTATGTTTTCAAATTTTTTCGATAACACTTGAGTGTCTGATCTTAGTTTAATTAAACGTTTCACTTCTCGAATATTTTCCAATAGAATTCTTAGACGAACTTGTATTTCGCGATACTGATCAAATTTGAACATCTGTATCCAACTATAAAAAAAAGGACTGCAAATGTAATGCAATGTTCGTCTTTTATACCCTTGAACTTATTTTTCATCTCCGTCTATCAAATGTTTATTTGTCTCTTACAAGTATTCTGGAAGGTTCTCGAGTTATTAAAAAGATGATTTATTTACACACTAAAAAAAAATCGGCAATGACCTACAAAACAACATCATACGTATATCTCTGTGTGTGTATGTGCGTGTGTTAAAATTATTACTTATCTTGAAAAAAGTAATCAAGAAAGTTCTAAAGCTTTTTTTTACCAGAGATGACTGACCACCGAATATTCTTTTCTTCTGGAAAAATCTGAAAGCTCTGTGAGAAAAAAGTAAAGGATTTCTCATTTGTTTTTTTTTACACATCCAAAAAATAACTATGAGCTACCTTCAAAATCATCACTCACGCATTTCACGTGCAACGTCAAACCGTCCAGAATTTTTTCGATGCAGACAAATAGAAAGATTTCTCTTTTTTTTTTTTAATTTGCGCATCAAAAAAATAACGACCAACGACCTTCAAAATTATCTCACAGATTTTCAGTGTAGGTGCTTTGAGAACCCTCTTCAAAGTCAAATTGAAAAAACATGTTAAATTTCACTTTATGATTGTAGTTTATGAGGGGCTTGAATCACAGTTTTTGATTTGGGCGTTCAAACTGGACGCATTTTCAGGGCAGCTGAGAATAAAAATTAGTGCAAAGTAAGGAGAAAATATTAAAGTCACCATGAAAAATAAAAATTGTATATTATTTTGCTATATCTGAAGAAGCAGTACCAGATCGAGGTACAGAAATAAATATAATATACGTTAGATATGATAGTGTTGAACCTAATGTAGAAAAGTTCACATTTTGGACAAAATCGAGTGCGAAGCACGAGATACGTGATAAGAACATGTTCGTTGAAGCCGAGGGAGCTTTAACAAAAGAGAATTCGCAATTATCAAATTACAATTGTTCACGCTTTGACCTTTAATTTCAAAGAGTCTCTCCAGAAATGTGTGGAAAATCCAAATACTGAGCGCGAGATAAATACATTAGCGAGCGCGAAGCGTGAGATAAATATATTTTCGAGCGCGAAGCGCGAGAACCAACAGTCGCGCGCCCTAGGCGCGCTGAAACTTGCGAGCGAAGTGAGCCGCGCGCGCAGCGCGCAATGAGAATGTGCCCGCGCAGCGGGCATATTTTTTACTTGTTTTACAAGTTTTTAGAGGGTTGTCCATCTTATCCGCCCTGACGTCAGTGCCCCGCTCTCCCCTAGTTTCGTTATTCTGGAACTGCTTCTTTATGGGATACATATGAAAGTTTGGGTAGTTTAACCTTTGATTGATGTTATTTATATACATGGGCGATAAAATAGAGATATTGCGTGATATATTGAGGCAAACATTAGTTAAAAATACAATTATTAAGGGCATGTGATACTTCGTCGTGTGGTAAATCGGGTTCAGTTCCCCCGGGGTTTTATCTACAAAAATTAAAAAAATTTAAAATTGTATTTGGGGATGCTATAAAATAGAACAACAGACGTCTCCGAACTCTTTTTTGAGGCATAATAGCAAAAAAAAATCATTCTGCTAAATAACAATTTTCTCTATGTGCACTATTTGGAGGTTAGGATTTGTTTTTGAGGTCTCTGCCATTCCGATAATGTCAATCTCTGTTGTACCTCAAAATACACACATTAATCAAATTCAGCAAAATGAAATTTTTTAAAGTTATTCCACAACAGAAGAGTTCGGGGACGTCCGTTAGCATGTTCGCTATCATTCCCCAAATTTTTAAGGCAAAATCTATTCTTGATCGATACGAAGTCTTTCATCCCTGGCATCATTCGACTTATGTCATCGCGTTCATAAAAGTTTTTCACCAAGCTACGATGTGATCGCCGTGTCAAGAGCTGGATGGCAGCAGGGTCAACAAATCCTTGAACACCCCGGCCTGCCCCCCTCAGTAGAGGCGGACAGGCGGGGGTCCAAAAGGAGTTGTCTTAACGGAGACTTTGAGACACCAGGTCGAATCCCATAGTATGTAGACCCATCCCCTGCAAGCGGGGCTCTGCCGGAGGTGTTTCTTATTTCCCTAGCTTCTCGTGGGACTCAAATGAATTCTAATAAATTAAGACAAACTAAAACCAATGAGGCACCCATTCCGGGATCCTTTTGTCGAAGCCGTAGAAGTGCAGCTAACGGAACTCTCCGTAAGGAGAAGGCAACGTTGTGAAGCACAGAGAAGGAGAGACCGCGAAGAGCGTCTCGCAAACAGCAGCCAAGGTACCCCACAGGGGGTAGTGGCTGCGGTAACCTTACCTGCAGCAACTCCTCAGGCTAATCTTATTAGCTAGAGAAAGAAAAGCTCCAGAGAATCTCCCCCAAACAGAGAGTTAAAACGGCAGAAGACTCTGGAAACACAGGGCCTTACGCTCGCGCAGATGGCTAACAACGCCTTGGTGAAGGTTGTCGCTGCGTCGAGTTATCCTGAGAACTGTCTAACTCTTGAGGAGTTGGACAGGATGGGCGATGAAATCTCTAAAGGGATTGACGCATTACCCCGCGAGGGGCGCGCCCCCAGATTCAATAACATCTTCATCAGGTCGGGGGCCATTGTTGTGGAGGCCGCAGACACCTGGCCCCAACGTTTAGACTCAACGAGGTTCTAAACTTGGAAGTCAAAGGGACGGAGTGTCTGCAGAGGTACCGCAGAGCGACCGTACTTATTCCCCGTATCCCCGAGAGTCCGACGGTCGTTCTGGGGCGCCTGAGTTTTCAGAACCCGTCTCTGCGAACTGATTCGTGAAAAGTCTATTCCGACAGGCAGGGTTCCAGGCCGAAGGGGAGAGGCTAGATTCTAGTCGTCGGTCTTCCTGAATCCTCAATCAGAGCCCTTGCGGCTCTTGATTACCGCCATTATTTAGGGGCGAGTAGGGTTACCTTCCGAGTGACCCAACTGGGCTCCGCAGGGGGACCAGAAGCACCCGGAGGTGCCCCGAATTAGCCTGTCAATGGCTGAGACGGGAATCTCCATGATGCAGATTCATTTGCACCACGGCAAAGGCGCCTCGGCGGTTCTAGCCAGACGCATGTCTGTGGTGCAGGCAGAGCTAGCCCTAATCCAAGAACCCTGGTTATGCAGGGAAAGGATTTGTGGCTTGTCAGGGTGTGGCTTCATATATAAGAGGCCGATCGAAAAAACGCCAAGGAGGCTCTAATTCGGCACTGTCAGGAGAATAAAATCCCTCTGCTGTTGGGCTGTGATGCAAACTCTCACCTCACGGTGTGGGGAAGCACAAACATCAACGACAGAGGGAGAGATGTAATTGAATACATAGCAGGCACAGAGCTGGAGATTCTGAATCGGGGTGATACTCCCACATTCCAGACTAATAATAGGAGTGAGGTTCTCGATTTGACTCTATGTTCTGGTGCACTGAGGAGCAGAGTAGTGGACTGGAGAGTCTCCGATGAGGAGTCTCTCTTGGACCACAAATATATCGTGTTTCGATTGACCCTAGGAAAACTGGTGGTTTCCAAGATCGAAAACCCCAGAAATACACTTTGGGACTCATATAAAGAGGAACTTAAACGGAGGCTTGCGGAATTTCCCACAAGCTACGGTACCATTAATGAGTTGGAGCACGCCGCGGATTTTCTGCGAAGGGCTCTGACTACATCATATGAGAATAATTTCCCTGCAAGCATAATTAAGTCTAGGAAGGAAGCAGAATGGTGGAATACCCGCCTAGAGAGACTCCGTAAAAAGACAAGAATGTTGTGCAATAGGGCAAATAGAACTAAATTGCCTTCGGACAGGGACATCTATAAGACGGCCCAGTCTGAATACAATAAAAATATAAGAAAGTATAAGCGGGAAGATTGGAGGGGCTTTTGCGAGGAATCGAAAAACATTCCGGAAACAGCGAAGCTGCACAAGATCCTGGCGAAAAATCCGGAAGCTCGCCTCGGAATAAATCATCCTTGAAATAACTATATGACGCAGTATATATTGCCAGGACAAAGCAAAGTATAACCTTGAAAGTATTAACGCGAAAAAATTCTTGAGATAAGAAATAACCTTGAACCTGTTGTTACATGCATTTGGCTGGCAGGATTGCGCAATATTACTCTGTGACGTCAGCTGTAGAATGTTCTCGATGTCGGTAAAGTAGGTCCCAGTACCCCTCTTGTATCAATGCCTGTGAGGTAGGAATGCATGATGACGTCATCAAGAATGCCGGTAAGGTAGGAATGCAAGATGACGTCATCAGGACCCATCGAGAATGTTCTAGAAAAAATGAGCACGGACACGAACCACTACAGCTAGAATCTACTCGATGTCGGTAAGGTAGGAATCTTGTGTTAGAACCCGACTAGCTCATCTACTGAAAGTGAGTCAAATATTCTTCAATATTAGAGTATAAAATAAATCCAACCGTTTCAAAAATCTGCTGATTTCCATACACAAATGAGCAGTGTTGTGATCTCTCCCCTGTAGTTGAAAATTTAACTCATGATGTGAGTTATTATATCGGTGAGAAATGCTAATTCTCCTAAAAATGTTGGAGATGTCAACTGAATTTATAAAGCTGTTGTATCGGTTTTGACTTCTGTTTGAAGAAAAATTACAATTTCTCCTCGAAGTACAAAAAAAAAAGCACACGAGACAATGACCTGCACACTTAACCATCGGATTGGACAATGCACTGATAAATCAGGGTGCGCGGCAATAACATCATGTAAAAATTCTTTCAATTGGCGGTCAGACAAAGAGTGATAGCCACCTCGAACTAAATTTGTATCATAATGCATCTTGATCTATTATGCCGTCATCGCGGGCGCACCGTCTGTTGCGGTACAAGAGCATTTTTCAAACATTCCGAATTTGTTAACTTGCAACTTTACAGCATTGAAAATATCTTCGCCTTTTGTTGTTCCGTACACGGGATGCATGGCTAACATTTCTTCGTATGCTACAAAATTGGTGTCAACCATTCGGATACAACTCTGCAATTTACTTGTATCAGTTAATCTTGTATCAGTTACTCAGTTTGAACAAAGAGAGAAATGAGGGCAGCTTTCAAGTAATTCCTTCAAACTTTGTTCAACCTGCTCATCTAATATTGTTATTTGTCTCGCGATTGTTTTCCGCGATGGCAGAAAACCCTCGAACTTTTGTGCAATTTTTAAGACACCGATGATCTGCTAGTATTTTATAGAAAGATTTTACAAACTCTCCCTCAGCGAAACATTTTTTAGTTTAAGCGATTTCTAATGCGACTCTATAAGAAGCTAAAAGGCACTGTCGAGTTCCTTTTTCTGCGGCCGACTCAGAGGAAACAGATTTTATATGTGTGAACGTATACTCAGGATATTATTTCACTGGACTTGGGATAGAAGGTTTGCCAGTATATAGATTATTTTCTATCAATATGAGTTTTTCCTTATCAGAGTAATCTGCATATTGGTCCTTATATTGTTTTTTATACTACCGAGAAATATTAAAGTTTTTAAGAAACTTAAACTCTTTTCCAGAAACAACGCATTGAGCGTTATTTTTATCATTTAATGTGGATAGGTACTTAAGCTTCCAATCAGAATTAAATTTAGAAGGGTGGGAATCGATGAAAAGTTTTGGCATTTTCAAACATTCGAATAATTTTATTAAAATTCACCTGTAAAATATTGAAAATCTGAAATCCTGAAAGGAAATTAACTGCATAAAGATTAACTCATTAACTGCTACATAAGAATAACGAGAGGGAAACACCAAGTTACCCGCTCGACATCACAGTCATGAATCAAATGTGGTGTTCCGCGCTATGAGCTGAGCTTGGTCGGATCGGACGCTCTCAGATCCGCTCAGCTTCGATTGTTTTATTATTATATCATTCAGCCGTTTCTCTTTCGGGGTAGGCGTGAATTGCTCGGTTGGAGAGTAGTGATATGTGGATGGGTATATAGGTATAGGGTAGATAGGTATATAGGTTTAAGATACACATCTTTAAACCTAGATTCAACCTAAAAATACGAATTTGCAACAAAATAGTTGAATCCTTATCCAAAACAGAATTATTTGCAAACAAGCGGTTGAATTTTTAACCACGATTCATTTTCTACAAAAAAAGAAGGATTTCCGAGCAATTCACGCCTACCCCGAAAGGGAAACGGCTTAATGATATAATAATAATAATAATAATAATAATAATATAAAGAAAATCCTCCAACCTTGTTAAGAATCAAGGTGTCACATTCAATACTTAAACTTTAAAGTAATTCCGATAGCTCTGAATCTTTCACTTTAGCGAAATTCGAGTATACACGCAAATGACTTAATTCTTCGTCAAAGAACCGATCTTTTATTAAATGTTGTCGACAAGAACGGTTACCTTCCGGAATATAAATCCTTTTTTAGCATAGGATTGTACGCGCGCCTGTTTTGCAACTAATCTTGTGCCTTGCAACAAGCACAACAATTTTGTGCGTTGCCACAGTTCTTTGAACTTGAATGCGAATATGCTCGCAATCCTCGCCTACTTTAGAATTTGTAAGGCTTGTTTTAAATTCTGTATTTTTCTCGCTTGCGAAGAATCATCGATCTCAGAAACTCTTCCTTCATTATCAGGAAATCGATTACCTTAATTCAGTTTTCTACTTTTATAAAGAATACAGCGACAGGACCAACATTTCTATGTTTATATATTTTTACATTTTTTTATATTTTTATATTTCATTGAGGGCGATTTTTTTCCAAAGCGCACGAGTCTTGGGCACCAGGAAAGTACGTTTAGGGCATGGTATGGTTTGAGCTTTAGTTTTAAAAGTTTTATGCACAAATGTGGGGGAAGTGTAAAGATTGAGCGCGTAGCGTGACGTACATTATCGAACGCGAGATCCGACAGACTCGCGCCCTACGTGTGCTCAAACTTGGGAGCCGCGAGAATACCGCGATACAAGAACATGCCTTCACAGCGGGAAAATTTTTGTATTTATTTTTCACGAGAGGTTATTTACTTCTGAAATCATTTAAATCCCGCGATTCCAAAATCTGTAAAAATAGGTATTATTGATTTAAGATTACAGTTCTTTCACTGTGACCAGATATTTAATAAGGTTTTTCAAGGATCTTTTCAAGATTCGCTAAGATTTTTAAAGATTTCTGGCGAGTCGCTAAATGTTGTGATCTCCGAAATCTTGCGAATCTGACTTTAGTGATTCTGCGTTTTTCATTATTCGATTTTATAGTGATTGTGAACAAGATTCCCGAAGTGAATAGCTCTCAATTTGTTAATGATCTATTAGAATAGTGGCTTTTAAAATGCTGATCTCCCAATTTACATGTCCTAGGAGTTATCATGGTGCCTGCGAGTAAAGTAACGAAAAAGTGACTAAAGTTAGAATTCCTTAAAAGTTACAAAGAACGTTTCGTTACATATAACAAGGTACTACCCAACACAGTTTAGTAAGTATTGTTTACCCTATAATCTGGAACACACTATTTGTTAGCGTTTTTCATTCCCTCGTAATAAAATATTTTCTCGTAAACTAAGCTTTTATTCACGATTAAATCATTCAACACGTGGATTGTAAAGAATTTACTCAGTTGATTTTACGCTTTGAAGACAGTTCCTTGTTCACTCTGTTATATCCAATTAAGAGCAATTGAACAACAACCGGCTGCCCAATATTCTCTGCCCTCTCTCCCTTTCTATCTCATATTTCCTTAGCAGTTTGAGAACAATTCTCGCTCGACAAGTAGCCACAACGCATAATCCAATTAAAGGGAATCAATATTCGTCAACATCTGAGTCGTATGGATTGCTTTTAAATCCTAAGAATAGTCGTATCATGGAAGATGATTAACTGGTAAAGGTTCAGTGTTATTTCTCACTGTTACCTCAGGGATAATGAAGCACGCGAAGTGGTGATTGGGGAATTGGAGGAATTAGGGCCGATTTCACCAACTCTAATTAAGATGCTAATCCTCGATTAGCCTAATTTAATCAGTACCTTGCGTTCCACCATCTTCTAAAGTATGATTAAAGAAAGTTAATCACCGTTTAACTTAAGGGCATGTGATACTTCGTCGTGTGGTAAATCGGGTTCAGCTCCCCCGGGTTTTTGTCCACAAAAATTAAAAAATTCTAAAACTGTATTTGGAGATGCTATAAAATAGAACAACAGACGTCCCCGAACTCTTTTTTGAAGTATAATAGTAAAAAATTGTATTCCGCTAAATACAAATTTTCTCTATGTGCACTATTTGGAGGTTAGGATTCGCTTTTGAGGTCTCTGCCATTCCGAGTATAATTCTTCGTAACTTCCTATTGAGATGTGTCGTATAGCTTGTTCGGCGTTGTCTCTAATTTTTTCAGCTATTACAAAATCGAGAAGTAAGTCTTGATTGTCACAGCATGAACGAGCTCTTTTTACTCTTCTCATCCATTCGTGGATACCGGCATCGTTAGTTCCATTAAGGATTTTAATCGTTCTAATCATATCCATTGCTGGTGCTAGGGGAGTGTTTATAGGGGCTGTTCGAGTAGGCAGCTCATTGGGACGTTCCGTTGACATACTTTTTGGCGGTGGTGGATTGTTAAGTGCAGTTTGCTGAGAGATTGGCTGTCTGATTTCTCGTCTAGGGTCTTCAGTTTTTTAGCGTCAGGATCCGAATCCTCATCTATAATAATGATATAATAAAGAATCCGGTGCTGTGTGCGTTGGAGATTGTGCTCTCGATGTGGGTTGAGTGTTGTTGAGGGAGGACATTGTCGTAAGGAATAAAGGAATCAGTTCGTGTGATGTATCAGCAGTCTCGCGAGTATCGTCGGTCGCGTAAGTTACACCGTTGTTATCTCGATACTTTGCGTATGCCAGCGTGAACTATCGGTCTCGCTCATGTTATCTGATACGCGAGATTATGGTTTTCTTTGGACCTATAATCTTTTAATACAGTGGAACGCAAGGATATCGTCTACTACAATTTCCCTGATTCCAAAGAAATGGTTTCTATTATTGTTAAGGAAAGGCAGTGCTCTGGAGCCCCAGGAGTATACCTTACCGGAATTGCAAAACTTTGCCTCGCCTAACGTGAAATTAACTTTGATTTCACGTAAGTCACCTTCTTCAGACAGCAAGGAGGACTTATTCTCTTTGCAATTCGATACAGTTTGTTTTTCATTCGAATGCTTACTTTTTCTAAATTCGCTGCATGGCTTGATCATCTCTGGTTAGCAGCTGGGAGTCCGTGGAGTTCCTGGTTGTTAACCTGGATTTGGGCGATGGCCGATGACTGGTCGTCGGTCTTCCAAGCGTTTTTACGCAGATGCGTCTTCCGCCTGATCGCGGGCCTCGTTCAATTTTTTGAATTTAGGAAAACGGGGTTTTACGTTGTATATCTGCTACTCAATTCACCAACTATTTTTAACCACAATTTTCCTACTTTTCAGGTTGTCGGGTCACCCGTAGGTAGATCCGAAGTTCAAGTGAATTTCGTAAAATTCTTTCCCTTCTCATCTTAAATGAATTCCGTAGAATTCCTTTCCAAGGTTCGTCACAAGAATTGCTTTTATAGAATTTCTCTATTGTATCCGTGGCTACAGAAATCGAAAGAGCAATCTTGGCAGGATCGCCAAAATTTTATGCGTAAAAATGCTCAGCGAGCTTTTTTGTGTAAGCTCGAAATCAATCTCTGACTTCGAGCGCTTTATTTACGTTTATAAGTACAGGTATAGAACTGAGCTCCTCAGAGAGGCGGCGCTTTATATATGCTAATTAGACGTAAAGTGGGGGTAATTGTCAGCTCGTAACAACGTCGTTAGACAATTTTCACTTATACGTTTCAATTTTTAATGTGTACAATTATTAATGAGTACAGAAAATTCGGTACGAATAGCTGGATTTTTTCCGTACGAATATCAGGCCGAACGGGCTCTTTGCATCGAAATTTCGGTATGAATAGCTGGATATTTTCGGTACATGTAGTAAGTTATAGACACTTCGAAGCCGTACATCAAACCTTTTTTTATTCTCTTGGTCAATATGAAATTCATAATTATGTTTAGTTTTGCTATGCTTATTATTCTTTTTTTAATTTTCTTTCTGTATCGTTTAGAGGGTGTACAATTTGAGGTCTTTACGTCTCTCTTACAATTATATAATACATATATTTGACTAATAATTAGCTACATTTATATTTAATTATAGGGATTAGAAAATCAATTTTTGTAACAATTCCAATTTAAGTTAAATTATAAATTTTTAAACTAATATAACAGAGAATTTAATTCTCAATTTATATTGACTTATTAAACCTTATTATACCCTATTATACAAGATAAAAATTTTCTTTTGAAATTATGAAAATTGAAAGAATTATAGGTAGATATGACGGTTTAAAAAAAAAGAAAATATATAATGAAAAGAACAAAATCAATGGAATCTAACAGGAGTATCAGCAGTGCCCCGCCCGTGGGGTGATCGCTAGAGAGATTGATCAGCAGCCTGGGTCGGAGCAGTGTTGCGGAATGAACGTGTTATTTAAGTAAGTAACGCGAGAATTCTAGATCAATCTAAAATATCTATAGGTGGAGAAAATTCTAATTTTTTCGAATCGATTCGTTGAGATAAGGAAATACTGATTAATGAGCGACATAGTGTAAGATAGTCGAAAAAACTAGAATTTTCTCCATCTTTCCTATGAAAAGAAGCAAGTGATTTTAATTTTTTAAATAATTGCAAACCTACTTTCACAAAAAATATCACTCTTCCATTCATTAACAGCGTCAATATTTACGGCAAATACATAATAACTTTTATCGGTTACAGGAGAAAAATGGTTTAAACAAATGGAAATTGTTTAAACAATTACCAAATGCCCTGAAACAAAAATATTACACCTCACATTCGTTACACGCATATAGAAATTGTTTAAACAAGTGAAAAATATGTTGAGCAAAACTAATATTTTTACATTCATCAACTATGTCAGTCATAAAAAAATAGTAACTTTTTACGACTTACTGTAAAAAGATTTCTTCAAACAAATTAGAATTATTTAAACAATTGGAAATTAGTTTTAAAATACTGAGGAACTTGTCACTTATCGAATGAAAATAATCGATGTTGAAAAAATAAAAAAAAAATAAAACATTTTTAACATGAATTTTACATAAAGCTGGTATTTTGCATTTTTTTGGCATTTATAGGGCATAATACAATGAGGTTGGACGGGTCAAAATTAAAATCTATTGGGTGGAAATTATTTCTTAAACAATCCCTAAGAAGTGTCTATCAAAAATCGAAATTTTGGACCACCGTAATGTTCCACAACAACTTTGGACATGATTGGCGTATCAGCATGCATTTTTCTTTAAATGCAGGTAATGATAATCGGAGTGACATTAAAAAATAAATTTTGTATGACAAAACAGTCTCATAAATCGTTAGTTGTTTCTGACAATTGAAAAAAACATTAAAATTTATATTTTCATAATTATTTCGAAAACTTATCACCGGAAAAATCCAGGCGCGAATCTACAATGGTAGTGAAACCAGCGGTCGCCCCCCCCCAGGTTTTTCTGACTCACCTTCACTTTTTTCTTTTTCACTGATAAATGAAGAAAAGCTTTAACAAGTATGCAATTTCAGAATGGCAAAAATAGTTAAAAATTGTTAATTAATATTTGAAAGTTTGCAAAATATATAAAATAATATTAAATGTGTAAAATAGTACATATATACGCAGCACGTGTATACAATTTTTTAACTTACACCGGCAAAGAAATTTCATTGACGATATAATTTGAAGGAATCGAAAATTCATCATCCGAGATTTTATATATGAAATCGTAATTAATTATTAATTACATACATATAATTTCTGGGATGATGGAGTTTTGACGAAGAATTAATTAAAATTGCGGTAGAAGAGGAACAAAGTTAAATTGAAAAGACACGAAACGATGTATAGTTAATACATGTAATATAATTATACGATCAAACGAACTTACCTTAGTGAAGTTCGATGGTAATTATACGACGTGTCTCGTCCGAATAGATCACTTGTAGTAGCGCCAGCTGCTCGGTTATGGCCACAGATTTTGAAGGATAAAAAATTGAAGAAATTCATATTTTGTCGTCATACGCAGGCACACCCGTTACCATGGCCCGATCTTCATTAATTTTAAAGACGAAATATCACCGGAATCGAATAGATCACGTATGGGAAAAAAGCAACCCAAGAAAGAAAAGGGGGCAGGGAGGGAGTGATCTATTCGGACGAGACACATCGTATAATTACGATTGAACTTCACTAGGGTAAGTACGTTTGATCGTATAATTATACTTAAGTGTCTCGTCGTCAAGATCACTTGTAGGTGTTTAAAGTTTTTATGGTGATATTTCGATTACTTTCCTGGAAAATAAATAAATAATTTTTTGATTTCAAAAACACTGAAAATGCGTTTATTAGTAAGCCGTTAGACATAGAGGTCTTTAGCATTGAATAAGGATATAGAACACAGAAAAAAAGCTTATCACAATCGTATAAGTATGGGAAAGAAAAATACAAAACTAAGTTTCTTAGCGTAATAAGAATCATATCGCCTTCAGCTTAAAACCTTTTGAGCAAAATTTCAGTGTATCGTCAATTGGGTCAAAGGTTCTGTTAGGTTGAGTACTTTGAGTTGATCTGTCTTGGTTTGTCCTATTGTTTATACTGGTTGATTCTATGTTTTTTCGCGTGAACCCTCTACCGTGACCTATCGACCTGTTAATTGTTCTTGGGATCGCTCCCCTACTTTGGAGTGTTTAGTTAGTTAAATTGATGTTTTGATTAGGAAGTGCAGCAGCACCTTCCAAATCTGGATTATTGTGGTTGCTTTCCATAGTTGTATGTTTCTGCATTATTTGTTTAATTTTGTCCTATCTGAGTTTCATTTAAAATATTAATCTAGTCGGAGTTGTTTTAATTGGACACTCTGTATATTTTATTTTCTCTAATTTGTACCTTGAAATTTTATAAGAGTCTTGTGTCGTTCTTTCGTACTTTATTTTGGTTTAAAATTAGAGAGTTTAATTAGATACTGTTTTGATTATTGCGGGATTCCAAATTGAGCTTATTTTTGCTCTTCGATGATTTGTTTATAAAGTACGTCGCGTGACCTTGCCGCGAGTCGTGAGGGTACGGGTTGCGCGTAAGCTTGTAACCTACGGCGCTTGAATTTCTCGCCGAGCCGGGAGATTGTAATATTCAGCGAAAATAAAAATGTATGATATTCCTATTTTCAGGTTTCCTTTATACTTTGATCATTTCCGTGATTTTGATTTTTTTTCCTTTTTTTTAAGCAAAGTTTTTGCTTTCCCCAGAAAAAAAAGGATTTTTTCCAATTTTTCGTTTTATATTTCAATTTGCTCTAGTTTCATTCTCTTAAACTGGGATAAATTTTGCTAATTTACAAGCAAAATTTTTCTAGTTAGTTTCGGGCGAGGAGCCCATGGAGAGCTCCTCTGGCGCTCAAGCTATAAAACCTATTGTGCCACACCCTTACTTATTCGCTCTCAGCAGTCGGCCCGAGGCCTCTTGACGAAGCCTAGTATGTGGACTACTGATCGTGTTGTAATTTCCTCTGGTCCCATAAAATGGGCCCCGAGGGTCTGTTGCCTGAGCCCAGCTCATGCTGGGCACTGATATAGTACATGCAGGGATGTTTCATCATCCCTGCCGCATCTCCTGCACTCTGTCATGGGGTTATACCTCATTTTGTGCATATGATAGTTTAGGTGGTTATGCCCAGTTAGGATCTCCACCACTGTCCTTATATCTTTCTTGGGTAAACCCAGGATTTCCCTGGCTCTGTCCATCCTATGGGTATAACCAAGGATGGATTTCGCCTGACGGCAACCCTGGATCTGTTCCCAGTATTCCCGGTGTTTTCTTCGGATCCAGCTTTCAATGGCCAAACCGACACAGCAAGACGCTATTCCCAGTACCCGTTCTGGTCCTATGTATTTAGTTGCTGCATCATGTTTTGCCAACTGGTCCACCTTTTCGTTGCCCTTGATCCCTGTGTGACCAGGAACCCATATGAGGGCCATATTGTTTCTTTCTGCAAGTTGATTTAATGCCTTTTTACATCCCCACACCAGTTCTGATGTTATGTCTGGTTTCTCTATTGCAGTTAGTGTTGCTTGACTGTCGAAACAGATCGTAATCTGTCTGCCAGCCGCGGTTCCTTCTATTAGTGTTTCAGCACAGCGAAGGATGGCCAGGACCTCCGCCTGAAAGACAGTAGCATGTCGATCAAGTGGTATCCCTATTCCTTTCCCCCTCTTGCTGTCATAAATTCCTCCTCCTGACCCTTCCTCACCCCTGGAGCCATCTGTATACCAGATTTCCCATTGGAGGAGCGGGTTACCATTTGCTTTCCATAGATCCCTGCTTGGGATACAGACGCGGAAGGCTTTGGCAAAGTTGAAGCGTTTTCATATTTTATCTTGCCTCATCTGTAGAATCGGCAATGCATTGATATCAGTCGGGAGCCTAGTGTACCTAGTCCCCCGAGTCCATCTATTTGCTCTTGCCAGGCAGCCCATCGCGTGTGCCGCTCTAGCGTTTGTAATCTTCGCAGCCTGTCCTGCATTGTTTTGAGTTCCGCCCGTGGCCACCAGAACACGGCCGCATGTAGGAGCCTGAGTTTTAGGACAGCAGAGTAGAGCCATGCAAGAATTTTAGGCCCTAGTCCCCACGTCAACCCAAAGGCTCTCCTACACATCCAAAAAGTCATGACAAACTTCCTGCATTGCTAGAGTAGTATGCCAGGACAGAAAAGTTTGGCGACAAATAGTTTATAAAAAGAATGTGAGTAGAGTGAATGAAGCCCGAAACAAAGACCTTGGATACTAATGGGCCCAAGTGGAGAGCCACACATAACAATTTTGTGAGACGAGAATTCTAGATCAATCTAAAATGTCTATACCTTAAACCTATATACCTATCTACCCTTCACCTATATACCCATGCACACATTAATACTTTCTAGCCGAGCAATAAACGCCTACCCCGAAAGGGAAACGGCTTAATGATATAATAATACCTAGAATTTTTCTGAATGTCATCGAATCCTTCTCATTTCCCTTAGAGGACCATAAATACACTCCAGTTTTACTGAAATGAATGCATTTTTTTTCTTTTTCAATTTATTTTAAGATTTTGGAATGTTTGGATATTTTAAAAGATTGCAAGGGATTGTATAAGGTTTACGATGATTTCAATTATTTTAAGGGATCTTAAAGGCTATCTAGGTATTTTAATAAATTTTCTACAATTTCAGGAAATTAAAAGAAATTGTTCAAAAGTATTAATGGAGTTCGTGGGGTTTCAAAGATTTGTAGAGATTTTCAAATATTTTTTGCAATTCATTTGAATTCATTTCGAACTCATCCTGAATTCTTATTAATGTATCGTGAATTCTTTTTAATTCTCTAAAATTCTTTTTAACTTTTTAATTCACTTGAATTATTCTAAATTCACTGAATTCAATGGATTTCAGTAATTGAATAGGATTTTAAAGGATTAAAGATATTTTATTGTATTTTAAAAGATTCCAAAGCATTTTCAAGAGCTCTAAAGAATTTCAAACGATTTCGAAAAATTTAAAAAAATTAACATTTTTTAAAATATTTTAAAGGCTTCCTAGTATTTTTTAATAGATTTCAATACTTTGAAGGTTTTATAAAGGAGTTTGAAGATTTTAAGGTGTTTTTAAATCTTACACGAAATTTTAAAGAGCTTTAATAGCTTCAAGGGATTTTAAAATATTTTAAAGAATTTGAAATTCTTTAAAATAGCAAAAAAGGGAATTTCAAGTGAAACCGAATTGTATTGTGACATCGTATTGTGAAACAAAAATCTAGAACCTCGAAGTTAGATCGAATTAATTCAAGAACGTGAATGTTTTGAGAAGCTCGATAATACTGTTGGTCTGAAAAGAATATTGAATTTTATCTACTGACCTCCGATTTTAAAAGAAATTACAGTCGGACTTCAATTTGAGCTCAGTTTTGGTTCTGATCTTCGGCTCTAACTGAGGAGCTCCGAACGTAAACATCAGGACAGTGTCGAAATGTTGCGCAACGTGACGCAGTTATCCAGCTATTCCGTTAGAGTACTGCGCTTTATCGCTATGTTACTATTTTGTCATGCATGACTGACCACAGCACATCCCTCCGCGGCCCCTCTCATCCGAAACCACGGCGTAATTCTTGAAAGGCGCAAATCAGGTTGGCTGAAATTGAAGTTCGACTGTAGTCGTACGTTCTTCTACTACAATGAATGAAAATTCAAGAATTTTGTTAAAATAATGATAAAACGAAAAAAAAACTGTACATATTTCGTAACTCTGCAATTAATTATGAAAAATACGTGTACTTAACAATTAGATATTAAGCATTTTTCTAAAAGATATCACACCATGGAGGAAGGTAGTATTTTCACCCATATACAGGGTGTCGCAGACTCAAGTGTCCGGACTTATATAGCTATATTAAAATTTTAAAAAATCGACAATTTCTTTTTCAAAAATCAGTTAAAGTTTTAGTTTTTGAGTTATCAAATATTAAAGCTGGATGACTACTCAGGAGCGCGATATAAACAGTCGTGCGTACGCGAGCGTGAGTCCAGGGCAGTGTTATTATTGAACGAGGGGAGAACAGCAGTCACTACTAGTGTTGGGCGCTGCTCGGCCTGACTGTGGTAATACCTGACCTGACCGGTAATGCCAATCATGACGGTAAATGTTGGTAACACGCGGTCAGACACAAATATTTTCACCAGAAAAGGTTTTTTCATAGAGAAAAGTGGTTCAGTTGTTAGGACATACCCTATGCTAAACTTGTACAAAAAGTTTTTCGGTTCCAAATGTTCCAGTTATTCTCAAAGTAACAAAAATTCCAAAAAGCTGAGCATAGCAGGACGTGGAGTTGGAATTACCACCTCAGGAACTTATTCCATTTGAGTACTGTGAGTTTCCAGGTACAACTTCCGAAGAATCCGATCTAGAGAACTATGATGACACCAAGGAAGGACATAATCCGACTACTCGATTGGAGAAGGTAATCAAGAGCCTTAACTTGGGCCATCTTAACGACCTGATGAGGAATTGGTGTTGGGATGAGCTTAGGACTTTTCGGATATATTCCACATCAATGGAGAAAGGCTTACCGTAACGAATAGGGTCCAACATAGGATCCCTACCGTTAGTAATGCTGTACTCACAAGAAAACAGTTCCGTCATGCGCCGGACGCTCAAGAGCAGATAAACACACAGATTGACAAACAACTTAAGAGTGGGGTGATTGGACCATCGAAATCCCCATACAGCTCACCTGTCATGATCATTCCAAAAAAATTGGATGCGTCAGGAGAACGAAAATACCGTGTGATCATCGACTACCGCGCATTAAATGAGCAAGTTATAGGAGATGCATATCCCCTACCCAATATTACCGACACCTTAGATCGATTGGGAAAAGCCCAATATTTTTCAGTTTTTGATCTCGCTAGCGGGTATCATCAAGTCGAAACCCACCCAGACGACAGGGCTAAAACTGCGTTTGTGACAGCGAGAGGGCATTTTGAATATAACCGGATGCCCATAGGGAAAAAGAATGCTCCCGCAACATTTCAACGATTAATGGATTCTGTCCTAATAGGAATTTTAAGGTCAGAAGCATTTGTTTATCTCGATGAAATTGTCACCTATTCTGAAACATTAGAAGAGCATGAATAGAAGGCTCGAAGACTGTTCAAGCAGCTTCGAGATGCCAACTCAAAGCTTCAACCGGACAAGTGCGCTTTTTTGTATCCCGAGGTTTCCTATCTGGGACACATCATTGGAAGCAATGGTGTGAAGCCCAACCCAGCAAAAATCTCGGCGATTTAGGAGTTCCCTAGACCAAAAACGGTACGGGCCGTAAGGCAGTTTCTTGGCTTGCCAGGGTACTATCGGCGATTCATAGAGAATTATGCTCAATTGGCCAAACCCTTAGCAGATTTACTAAATAAGGAATAAGGCGCATGTGCTCATGACGAAAAGGAGAGCCGAAGGGAGGCCTGGGATTCTGGTTTGGTCAGGACCACCCTTGGAACCTATCAAAACCAGCCCAGGGTCGTCAAACAAATAACTTCGCGGAAATCCAAACTGCAACCGCCGCTGCCCAAAAAGCGCTCGAAAACGGAATAACCAAGCTGAGCATCTTCACCGATTCGAAGTTCCTCATAGATAGTCGTACCAAGTGGATGCCCACGTGGGAGACCAATGGTTGGAAAATGGCAGAGGGTAAGCCTGTTATTAACAAAACTGAGTTCAACGAACTGCGTGAAACTTTGGCACTTCTAGAGGTGACTTGGCATCATGTACCAAGCCACCAGGGGGTAGTAGGTAACGAAGCAGCTGACGAGCTAGCACGCGCTGGAATTACGCAGACGGATGGAACCTTCAGTCTGCCTGAAACTAGCACTTTTCCAAGAAACCAAGAGCAAGAATTCACCGAAAAACCTCTCGGAGGCATCGCTGATGCTAGCCCAACTTTTGGGACCAAGAAGAGTTAAATCAACCCGCTAGTCCTGATGCAACCCAAATCGAAATCACGGCAGTGTCTGAAGGAGAACAAGATCAGGACCTGTTGCTCCATTTGGAAAGCATGGATCCTCGTACAGAACTGGATGATCCTCTTCCTGAATGGGTAACTAAGTTTTTGGAATCATTCCGGAATCAGCTTCAGCAACGCAACAGAGCTGAGCAAGAGTATTCCATATTAGAGCCCTCAGAAGAGCTAAAGAATCGGGTACCTTCCGAACCGGAGAAGGGACATCGAAAAAGTACAGCACGCTTTAGGGATACACCAGAGATGGTGGACTCTCCCATCATTGGACAACCACCTCCCAGGCAGTCCCTATTTCAAACTTTTCTAATGGCCCCGACTCCTTCAGCTCGCTCGACATACCATAGCATACCATAACCGCATTTTAGGTCAAGAAGTTCCAAGCGATAGGTGCAGAACGTGTCATATACACATTGAGTACCTAGAACACATACTATCGGGGTGTCCCACCCACGCAGGAACGACGTATATCTACCCTGATGAAGGCCCGCAGTGAGAGCCGAAACGTTGAAAATAAAACGATTTTAAAACAACTATAATCGTTTTTTTATGCTTGTATTTATTGGACCGTGAGACCGAAGGAAGAAAAGCTTTTCTTTTAATTTTGAAATTTTTTAAATGTGCCTGATGATTCACCCGAAGGTTATATTCTTGAAGTGGATCTAGAGTACCCAGAAGAGCATCACGATTTGCACAAGGACCTTCCATTATGCCCAGAACACTTTGTGCCGCCTGGTTCAAAATCTACGATTCCAAAGTTAGTAACCAATTTGCTACTAAAGAAAAACTATGTACTACATTACCGAAATCTGAAAATGTACTTGAAATTAGGCATGAAGCTAACGAAAATTCATCGAGCGCTAAAATTCGAAAACAAAAGACATAGCTAAAAGAGTACATGGATTTAAATACAGAACATAAAAAAAGAGCAACCAACGAATTTGAAAAGAATTTCTATAAATTGATGAACAATTCCGTCTTTGTAAAGACTATGGAAAACGTCAGAAAGCACAAAGATGTCATGCTGGTAACAAAATGGGAGGAGAGATATGGTGCAAAAGCTCTGATTTCTAAACCAAATTTCCATAGTTTTACCATATTCGATGAGGATATGGTAATCATTGAAATGAATAAAACTAAAGTTTTGTTCAATAAACCTATCTACATTGGATTTACGGTTTTTGATATCTCCAAAATTATCACGTACGATTTTCATTATAAGGATAACACTGATCATGAATGACTACATCAAAATAACCAGTAGCGATGGTTAGTGATTGATTATTATCATTTATTTCAAGCCAACCAGTATTCTGTATGTAACGTGATTGCCCAGGATTTAGGGATACATAATTTTTCATGAGACTAGTGAGACCAACATTTTTATTTCTATCAATTTCTATTGCATTGATTTCATATTTTGCTTCTTCAAACAAATGACAGATGGCATTATAAACTAAAGCTGTATTTTTCACAGGTGCTACATCAGTTCTAACGATTCTTCCATGTACATGAAGTGAACTTTTGCTCGGTAGGAGACAATGGACAATGGAGACAATGCAAAAAATATTGAATCTCTTTATTCTCTTCTTCTTTTGAGCTTCAGACATAGACTTTTTAGGAAGATGACCCTTTGAGGTGTTAACCCATTGACTGCTCTTTGTCGACTGAATAGCTCGTGGCATTGTGCTGGTTTATTATAACTAAAGCCAATCTTCTTGTTGAAAATGATAACCATTTTAAATATTAGAGAGACTTGATGTGCAGCCTAATTGTTATAACTTCTCCACGAAAATTAAACAAATGTCGATCTTGATCAACTATACGGAGCTTTATATGATCTATTGTCAGCACGGCGATTGGTAAGTAAATTACATGAGATGGTACTTCCACTATCTTATATCCAGGTGGCACCAGGAAAAAAGTCATGAATAGTATGTACTTTCTGGCCATTAATGTATGCACCTGTTGTTATGCTATACTCAATGTTGAACGAATTCACTTTTATGATTTATACCGGTTGATCAGATTCATAAACTTGTTTAGCTTCTAGTCTGCGTGGAGAAACCCCCAGCAAATGACCAATAGAATTTTTCGGTTCAAAATTTACATCGTGACTGCAATAAATTTCACTTTTTAAAGTATTATTGTTTCGTTTAATATGAATTTCAATACCCTTTTTTACTAAAGTATTCTGCAGATAGCGCTTTATGTCACTTATTTCAAAACATAAAATTTACACATAAAATTTATTTTGATCAATGTCTACATTAGGTATCGAATTGAAGGTTAGAAATTCAACGAGTCCAAGCGCGTCATTTTTATAAGATGACAACTCAATCGGACGAAAATAGTGAGTTTCCAGGATTGAACAATTTCCCGATAATGTTAGTGTCAATGAATCATCCATGATGACTGCTAGCGTTTAACTGACTTGAAATTGCAAATTTCAGAACTTATATAGATTGAACGCATTTTTAGATTTCAATTGATTTATAGAAATTGCAAACATGAATGTCCATACATGAATGTATCGTAATTTTGATATCTCTCATGATTATACTGTATGCTACCAACACCGAAATACTTGAAGAGATCCGAAGGTGGCCGAAGATTACCGAAGCTATCGAAATAAATTATTTATACATTTTCCAAAGTTTCAGTCCGATATTTTATTTAGAAAAAAAGTTCTTAGATTCAGAAAAAAATTCAGAAAATTTAAAAAGTGAGGCCGGTAAGGTAGATATTTATGCGTGTCACATGCACTTGAACATTTTTTCTTCGTTTGATGTCCGTGGAATGCTTGCCTAAATGTGCTTCTTAATTTGCCGTGTGGTGACACTACCATTCAGTCAACGACACTTAAGCGGTAAATTTTAAAAGGAATGATTAATTTATTATCTCTTAAGATGTTAACAGTTCATTGTCAGATGAGAAAAGAAGAGCAGTCAAATATCTCAATAATAAATTGAACCAAATACAAATTATGCAGCCGCACAGTGTTCAACAAATATTCAATTTTAATTTCTTTCTCTAGGTTTACATCTCCACTTTATCTCTGAACACCAATGAAACTACTTAAAAAATGATTTTTAACCACAAAAATTGGTTGAAAATGAATATAATTAATTGTTTATAACTAACACATTAAACAAGTTCCCCAAAGGAACGTTCATTCGTGGAATTTTGTTGCCTAATAAGTTATGATGAAAGCAAGCCAACCCTCATACTTAATCAAGATTTTAAGCTTATAATTAATCTCACAATGTTTTAAACAATTTATCAAATAAATACGCAACTGTGAAACTTGTGTACTTGAATAAGTACTTTTTTACTCCAACTGTTATCATAGCACCTTAAGATTTATATTTTAAGGAAGAAGTTTCGCGAAAATACATTCAACAACCCAGCCATCTACATGGAAAAGATTGCTTTAGAAAAAAAAACTAAAATAAGGAATCAATATTATCTACTGATAAGTGAAGAAGATACGATTTAATAAAATTCAAGTCATCAATCTAGGTAATAACATTATTTTTGAACAAAACATAAATAACTAGAAGATTTGATAAAGAAACGGCGATTCTGTCCAAAAGTTTTCAATCATAAATGAAATTCCGTTTTAATTCCCTTTTTTAGGAAAAAAATTTCCTTTTTTAACTTAAATTGAAACACATAATTTCAGATTTTTCTTATATCACAACAAGCTTCGATTATTGCAGAATACTTCATAAAATACTTTTTAATAATAATTACTTGCATAACAATCTGTTCACTTATTCATACATGTTTGCTTTTATGCGAGAAGTCGTAATACGCTTCCTACAATTTAAAGATTTTCATAAATATTTCGGAAACTTCTGGTAGCCAGTACTGTTGCAAGTACTTCAGTTTTCAGTAAAACCACTGCGAAATACGTCACGAAAAATTGCGTCTATTTTGCTCCTAAACCAATCACGGCCCTGCACATGATTATTTTTCCAGCGTTGGTCTCACTGCGTCAGCGTTTCTTCCACTTCTTCTACCCACTCCCCACTTTTCGCACAGTTGTTATCATGACGTCACGCCAGTGCTTCCAGTATTCCCTAGAAAACTTGATGAAGAGAACCTGTTTCCTTATAAAAACTTGAATCAATCGATCATTCTAGAATTAATGTAGGGATCGCATATTGACGGTTCTAGAAATTTGATACATACAAGAGCCCCTCGTGCAACAAATCTTACAGAAACTTCGATCGATCTTTCTAGAATCTAAATAGATTGGGGGTAATAAGAGTGAGCGGTTATTATGATTAACTGCTAGACCTAGAAGGCGTATCGGGATCATACGTCATACGTCAGACCTTCTAGAAACTTTGATATACAGAAAATCGTCAGAGATCATATCCAAATTTCTGGAAGCCTCGACAAGTTGAATTTTAAGTATGCACCATTCTAGGTGAAAGCTGATAATATAAATTGATCTTTCCTCAAAGGCCGTCAAGAATCACATCCGATATCGATGGATCTTCCAGAAAGTTATATGACATAGTAAACCTTAAGAGTAAGAGCTTCCCATGTTTGAATCTTCTAGAAACTTCGATGGATAAAAAACCGTTAGAGATAGATCCACTTTGATCGAAACTCCTAGAAAAACAAATTTCTAGATTGTTCCAGAACTCAAAGAATTCATATAGGGTATTATTACCCCCACTATGCCACTCAGCGGAGTGAAACCAACGAGCGAGTCTCCGATCTATAGGTATGCGACCCGTGGTCGAGTAGGCAACGGAAGCGGGACGGAGTTTCCTCCCGCCCAGATCGATTCAGATAAACCTAACAACAAACTACTCCTAATGTGATGATTTTATCAAACTGCTTGATCGTCATCGTTTGATCCTGACATTTCTGGCTGCAGGCAACCAGAATTTTACAAATAAAATCCTTTTCATCATTGAGGAATCGCGTCAGGCAGGTTTTATACACATACACACCCATGTATATACATAATCAAAATATAAGGTTAACAACCATTGCAGGGTCCCACTGGGAGCAACTGCCATCTAAAAATGACACCGCGTCCCAGTAGGACCGCGGTAAATCCCACTCGTTTCCACGTCTCACCACCATGAGATGGGTGGTCACAGGGCACGATGAAATCACAACGACAGGCCAGCGAAACTCTCGTGTGTCTTGAGGACACGAAGCGAATCCGACAGCCTCCGAAGCACCGATCACAAGAACAATTACTTCAACCGAATATTTTGGGTACAGCTGTTGCAACTCTTTTTTAAGGTCTTGATACCTCTCTTCCTTTTCTTCCTCGTTGGCAGTGATGTTGTAGTCAGCTGGAGCCGAAAAGTTGATCACGAATGTGGTTCGTTTCTCGACGTCTTGGAAAACAATGTCAGGCCTCGAGTGTGCAACAGAGACTGCTGTCCAAAAATCACAGTCCCAGAAAATTTGGCACTTCTAGTTTTGGAAAATTGACTCTATCTCCCTTGGAGCTTTCGATAGGGCAGGGTCGCGGCCAACTCCGTAAGAGCAACAAAGACGGTAATAAAGTATTCTTAGGGCCGCATTATGTCTGTAAATATACGTTGTTCTGCATTGGTGTGATACCCAGATAGTATGTGTTCTAGGTTCTCTGCGTGTGCATGACACATTCTGCAACTATCGCTGGGAACTTCTTGGCCTAAAATGCGTTCACGGTATACTAAAAAGGAAATGACACCGTCCTGGCATGCAAAAATGAAACCTTCTGTACCTGAATTAAGCCCTGACAATCTGAGAAGAGCAAAAGTCTGCTCCTTCGACAAGGACTGTTTTTCTACATTCCTGTGAAAATTTCCGTGCATTTCCTTGTCGAGTAGCTTTTGGTAGAACTTTTCAACTTGTGCTTTTTTCACTTCGGCTTTCTGATGTGAAGCATCTAGATAGAGTAATGCACTTTGCTCAATTTTGATGTTAAACTTCAGGCCAAGGTTCTCAGCTGCCTGCTCCGCAACTTTGTAAAGGAACGCTCCTTTGCCAACCATCTCGTGATTCCTGACCATTTTTAGGAGAGGATCTTTTCCATTTGCAACGATGTAAGCTGTACTGAAAACAATTCGGTATGAAGACTCTGAGGATTCAGAAGTCCCCGTCCGCCCTGACGGCGTTAGATGTATAATCGCAGAACAGACGAATTGATATGCAAGCTTTTATGCATATGCATGATCATACGTGTGGTGATATCAAGGGCCGTAAGCTCGTTTTTCGTAAAATGAACCACCCCAAACGAGTAGAAAAGAACCTGGTCATCAAAACGGCTTCGAAGTACGCCCAGGTATATATAGTTCTCTCCAGTGTTAAGATCTCTAATAACACTTATATTCACAAGCCTAGGGTCCTTGGGAACGCCAGAAATTTTGCATTTCTTCAGATAAATTTTGGAACATTTATCCAATCCGAAGTCCATCCCTATCTCTCCTGTGTACACATTGACTATATTTAAAGCAAGCTGAACTTTGCTTGTACCAGAAGCATAGATCTTCAAGGTAATCCATATAAAATACATGAGTGACATGCTCACGATGATTAGTGTCACCACCGAGTTATCCATGGGAATTGCGTAGTGCGAGGGATTAAGGCAACACTGTGATGCAAAAAAGCAGGGGTTCGTGGTACCGCCCTAAAAGACGACGCTCTGGAAGCTGCCGATGCTCGTTGTCTCACGACAATTTCCAAATGGAGAGTAAGTATTTTTTCCAAAGAAGCATTAATCTTTCTATACATTTCACTAAGTTTGAATGAACCTTCAAGCTTTTCAACACGTAGATCATAGGTCTATGAGAGGTTGAATGATAAGCTTTTCGGTAGTCAATCCAGGCCACTGCTGGGCTGCTGTGTCTTTGCAGACGCACCTGCCAATTAGCAGATTCTCTCGACAGCCTGCTACACCTTTTTTCGAGCCACGTTGTTCGTACATCTCACGCCATACAGGCTCAATTCGCCGCCCACATAAGTCTGTTTTATAGGGCACTACAAATATTAAATTTTTAATAAATACTCAATAAATATTAAATTTTTAATGAATATTCAATGTTTGCCCACTTTTTGCTCAGAGCCAGGTGACAATCAATATGATTGACCAAATATAATTGTTTAAACAAATTTAATTGCTTTTAAACAATCTTCTATATTAATGCAGAGTGGTTACGGTTTTTCTGAAATTTTTAGCTTTTCGTCCACTTTTGACTTAGTGAGATAATAATTATTGCAAACTAACATACATAATTATTTAAACAATCGATTATTGTGTATAACCATCTTCTCTCAGAGTAATGCTAGACAGTTGGGCCTTTTTCCTAAATCTTCAATTTTTCTTTGACTTTGTAGTTATGAACAAATCTTAAATGAGCATCAACAAGAATCATTTTTAAAACAGTATTGTATTTTTTTTCAAAGTAAATTATTTTTACTCTTTTTCCAATTCTTTGCAAATATTAATTAAGACAAAAAGGCTATTTTTCAGTAGAGATAAAAACAAAGAATGGAATAATTATAGCAGTAGGCGGGAGGGATAGGTCTGTAAATGACTTGTCAACATTTTCTTTTGAATTACAACACGAAGATTATTGCAAATACATATATCAGTAAAACAAACTTTTTTTAAATCATAAATAATTTTTTCACTTTCTGATTCAAAATTGGTAAAATTCAACTAGTTACTAGTGAAATTTTACAGATTTGATTAGCGAAAAGAGAGCCTCTAAAAATGAGTGGAAAATTATTGAATCGAGTAGTCGAGATATTTCCTAATTTAATAGCAGAAAACTAATTATTTGGTAAAAAAATATTTTAAGGGCTGTATATAATAACTGAGAAAAGGTTATAAACATTCAGCATGGGAAAAATGAAAAAGTTGTTATAAAATAACGCGATGGTGTAACATTCCTAACACTATTGAAACAAGAAGAAGGTCATATTGAGATATTCGAAACGTGAAGTAACCTGCCTCTAATTTGAAAACATTACTTTCTGATTTTCCAAACCATGTCAAAGAGAATAAGAATTTTCGAAAATCTTGAAATAATAATAAATCAATATGGGTTATAAATTAATTATGCAAATTTACGGTCCTCATGTGCTACCTTTCAATAGAGTTCTGTTCGCGATTTTTTTCTTTCAGTTCTATATTTTTCTAATTTTCCATAGAAAATTGCAATTATTTAGTAAGCTTTGTACAAAATTATTTGCTTCGACAGGATGTCCAACGATCTCAAAAACTTTGAAAATCTGGAATTCTCCCTCAATTTTTTTTAACCTGGAAAACCTGGAAATATCCATGAATTTTTAGCGAGAACTGTAAAGTTGTTCATTTATCAAGATATGATTTATCTTTCATTAATTTAAAATTTCGATTTTGATTTAGTTTCAGAATCAGAATGAGCCATGGCCATATAACGGATTTTTCAAGGGTTTCACCACTTTTCCGTTTTTTTTTTTTTTTTTGAATGTCTACCAAATTCCAAAACATGACTAAAGATTACAAAAGGTTTCAACATATTTCAAAGCTTTCAAAATAAATGAGAGGATTTTGAAAAGTTTACAAATATCTCACGGATTTAAAAGAGTGAAAAAAAGCGTGTACACCAGATTTCCAATATTTCACTACAATTTCACAAAATTTCAAAGATTTGAAAACATTTCGAAGACTTGAAACGATTTCGAAAGGTTTCAAAACATCTGAGTGATTTGGTAAGATTTCACTAAGATTTAAAATTATCTAATGATTTCAACGAATAAAAAGGAGTTCACAAACAAAGATTCAACAAAAAATTTCACAAATATTTCAAAAGATTTTTCAAAGATTTCACAAATATTTCCCAAAGATTTCGAACATTTCATGAAGATTGCAAGGATTTCAAATATTTGAAAAAGGCCGGTATACCAGATTTCAAAGATTTCACGAAGATTCAAAAAATGTCCAAAGATTTTGAAGCTTTAAAAACACTTGAAAGGTTACAAATGAATATAAAATATTTTACAAATATTTCAAACGTTTCATACAAATTTCATAAGAATTTTAAAAGAATACAAGAATTCCAAAGATTTCTATTGTAATTTAAATTTCAATTCCAGATTTCAATGATTTGAGACGAATACGAAAGATTTCACAAAGGGAGCCGATGTCATTTTTTAGATGACATTTGCTCCCAGTGGGACCCTGCGGTGGTTGTTAACCTTTAGTTTTTAATGATATATATATTTTTTTCTTTTGCTTAAATTTGTACATTTCTACAATAAACTACCAGTATTTATAACATAATTTTGAGTACATTTTCCCAATATTTCAACTTTTGTGAAATCTTATATTTTTCTGTAAATATTTGTAATTTTCTCCAATAATTTACGTAAAATAAAAGCGTTTTTATGACGTGAAACACACAAATTAAAAAAATGTCAAATCCTGTAGTTTTCTGTAATACTTTGTAGATATTTACAACAAAGTAAAAGAAATATTATTAAAAAGTTATACGAATTTTTGAATTGTTGAAACTTATACCTCGTACACACGTTTTTAAGAAAACAGGGATGCTAAAAAATACCAATTTCGAAATTCTTAACTTTCCCTGACTTTTCCCTGAATAATTGTTTAATTAATTAATTAATTATTTAATTTAATCTTTCATTTTCCCTGACAATTATAATTTTTTCTTTCAGGTTAAATTTTCAACAAAAGAAATTAATGTTCAACCAACAAGATTAATTTTCTACCAAATTGTCGAATTATCAACAAACAAGATTAATTTTCTACCAAAAAGATGAATTGAAAATTTTTTTTTTTTAACAAAATAGTTAAAATTTTAACCAAAGAAATTAATTTTCAACTAAAATGAGGAATTTTTGAACGAAAAAATGAATGTTCAACCAAACAAGACGAATTTTCAACTACAAAAGATAAATTATCAACCAAAAGTGGAATAGTTATATTTTAGGTTAAAACAATTAATTTTTAACCACAAAAAAAGAATTTTTAACAGAAAAGTTAAATTTCCCATCAAAGCAATGAATTGTCAACAAAAAAAGATGAATTTCACCAAGAAGATGATTGTTCTACCATAAAAAGGAATTTTCAATAAAATAGTTAAATTTTAAATCAAAGAAATGAATTTTCAACTATAATGATGAATATTCAATTAAAAAAAATTAATTTTGAACCAAACAGTTGAATTTTCGACCAAAAATATAAATTTCCAACCATAAATATTAATTTTTTACCACAAAAGATAAATTTTCAACAAAATAGTTACATCTTTAACCAAAGAAATGAGTTTCAACTATAAAGATGAATCTTCAATACGAAAATATTAATATTGAACCAAATAGTTTAATTTCCGACCAAAAAGATGCATTTTCAACCCTAAAGATTCATTTCCGAACAAAAAAGACGAAGTTTCAACAAAATAAATGAATTTGGAAGAAAATAGTTGAATTTTCGACTAAAGACGATAAATTTTCAATCAAAAATGGAATAGTTATATTTTCAGTTAAAAAAATTATTTTTAAGAAAAAAAAATTAATTTTGAACAAAATAGTTAAACTCTCAACTGAGGAAATTAATTTTCAGCTATAATGATGAATCTTCAATGACAAAAAAAATATTTGTGAACCAAATAGTTGAATTTTCGATAAAAAAGATGAATTTTCAACCATAAAGATTAATTTTCTACAAAAAAGACGATTTTTTTACCAAAAAGATTGACTTATTTGTTTTTAACGAAATTGTTGAATTTTTAACAAAATAATAAAATTGTATGTTTATTTAAATGAAGTTATGAATTAAAAATCATTTTTAATTAATTTTTTTCTAAAAAAAGATCTCCTTTCACTCCGCTGGGATTCGAACCACAGAACTTCTGATTTCCGGTCATGAAATACAGATTCCTTTAAAAAAATTATTTGTACCATCTAGCATAATAAAGCGTATATATTTTCTGAAATAAAGATTCTTCTCTCGATCTCTCTAGTAGCTTAATGGAAAAAGCATCTGACCGGAAATCAAATTTTTTAAAGGAATCTGTATTGTCATTAAAAAATAACAGAAAATTTTTAACGTCTTTTTCAAACTAGATGGAGTTATGAATTAAAAATCATGTTTAATTAATTTTTTTCTGAAAAAAAGATTTCCTTTGACTCCGTTGGAATTCGAACCACAGAAATCCTGATTTCCGGTCAGATGCTTTTTCCATTAAGCTACTAGAGAGATCCAGAGAAGAATCTTTATTTCAGAAAATATATACGCATTATTATGCTAGATGGTACAAATAAATTTTTGTAAAGGAATCATAGTATTTTTTGGTACAAAATTATTCTTGTTGTATGAAAATTATTATTTTTTTAAACTGAAAATTTAACTATTCCAGTTTTGGTTGAAAATTGATATTTTATAGTTGAAAATTTAACTATTTGTTTGAGAATTCATGTCTTTTTTTTTAATATCGTCTTTGTTGGTAGAAAATTAATTTTCCTGGATAAATCATTTTAGTTGAAAATTCATCAGTTTGGTTGAAAATTAATTTTTTTAACTTAAAAATTCAACTATTACATTTTTGGTCGAAAATTCATCATTTTAGTAAAAAAACTCAATTATTTGGTTGAAAAATGATCTTTTTGAAATGAAAATTCAACTATTTGGTTGAGAATTCTTTTTTTTTTAATATCTTTTACAGTTGCAGATTCATCATTTCAGTTGAAAATTCATCGGTTCGGTTGAAAATTAATGTTTTCAACTGAAAATTTAATTATTTCATTTTTGGTTGAAAATTGATCTTTTTTAGTTGAAAATTTAACTATTTGGTTAAGAATTCAGGTATGTTTTTGAAAAATAGTATTTTTTGGTACAAAATTATTCTTGTTGTATGAAAATTATTATTTTTTTAAACTGAAAATTTAACTATTCCATTTTTGGTTGAAAATTGATCTTTTATAGTTGAAAATTTAACTATTTGTTTGAGAATTCATGTCTTTTTTTTAATATCGTCTTTGTTGGTAGAAAATTAATTTTCCTGGATAAATCATTTTAGCTGAAAATTCATCAGTTTGGTTGAAAATTAATTTTTTTAACTAAAAATTTAACTTCCATTTTTGGTCGAAAACTGCAATCTTTTTTAGTACAAAATTAAATTATTTGGTTGAAAATTGATATTTTTTAGTTGAAAAATCTTTTTTGTTTGAAATTCAAATGTTCCAGTTGAAGATTTATCATTTTAGTTGAAAATTCATCAGTGGTTGAAAATTAATTTTTCAAACGAAAAATTTAACTTTTTTAGTTTTCGTTAAAAATTGATCTTTTTTAGTTGAAAATTCAACTATTCAGTTGAAAATTCATGATTTTTTTTTTAAATCGTATTTTTTGTAGAAATTTTCGTTTTTTGTTTAAAATTCATCAATTACAGTTGAATATTCGTCATTTCAGTTGAATATTCATCGGTCTGGTTGAAAATTAATTTTTTAAACTGAAAATTTAACTATTCCATGTTTGGTTGAAAATCGATCTTTTTTAATTGACAATTCAACTATTTAGTTAAGAATTCTTGTTTATTTTGAGAAAACGTCTTTACTCATAGAAAATTTATCTTGATTGAAGATTAATGTTCTTAATTGAAAATTTAACTATTCCATTTTTGGCTAAAAATTGATGTTTTTTAGTTGAAAATTCAACTATTTGGTTGAAGATTCATCATTTTAGTTGAAAAGCCATATCAGTCTTGATGAAAATTATTTTTTAGAACTGAAAATGTAACTATTCCATTTTTGGTTGAAAATCCGGCTATTTTTTTAAAAATTCAACTATTTGTTTAAATATTCAACTATTCCAGTTAAAGATTCATAATTTTAGTTAAAAATTCATCAATTTAGTTGAAAATTAATTAATTTTTTTACTGAAAATTTAATTATTCCATTTTTGGTTGAAAAATGATCTTCCTTAGTTCAAAATTCAAGTATTTGGTTGAAAATTGTCCTTTTTCAGTGGAAAATTAATGTATGTTTTTTAATCGTCTTTTTTGGTAGAAATTTAATGTTTTTGGTTGAAAATTCAATGATGTTGTTAAAAATTCAACTTTTACACTTAAAGATTCATAATTTTAGTTGAAAATTTAACTTTTTTATTTGAAATTCAATTATTCCAATTGAAGATTCATTATTTTAGTTAAAAATTCACCAGTGGTTGAAAATTAATTTTTTAAACTGAAAATTTAACTATTTAATTTTTGGTTGAAAATTGATCTTTTTTAGTCTAAGAATCAACTATTTGGTTAAGAATTCATATATTTTTTTGAAAAATCGTCTTTTTTGGTAGAAAATTATTCTTGTTGTTTGAAAATTAATTTTTTTTAACTGAAAATTTAACTATTCCATGTTTGGTTGGAAATTTATCGTCTTTAGTTAAAAAGGCAACTATTTGGTTGAGAATTCATGTATTTTTTTTTTAATATCTATTACAGTTGAAGATACAACTGAGGTAGAAGTTTTTGGATTTGAATCGTTCCATTCGATTCCTTTTGATTATTACAAACTTTACAGAACAAAGTGATCGCAAAACAGGAAAAGTAGCAGAATAATAGGGGAATTAATTTTTTAAAATAAAATTAATGTATTGAATGAATTTTCAACCAAATTATTTTTTCAATCAAATAGACGAATTTAAAAAAAGAACAAAACATTGATTTTAGACTAAACAGTTGCATTTACAACAGAATATTTGAACTTTCAAGTGAAAGAGAGGATTTGTTAGAAAAAAGTAAGATTTTAAATCCAAAACGACGAATTTTCTATACAGAAAGATGAATTTTTAACAATCAGGTTGAATTTTTAACGAAATAATTAAACTTTTTTTAAGGCAGTTGCATTTTTAAAAACACAGTTTAATTTTTAACCTACAGACATGAATTTTCAACCAATTAGTTGAATTTTCAACAAGATAAATTATTTAATAACCCAAAAGCTGCATTTGCAACCAAATTCTTAAATTTTCAATTAAAAAAATACTATTTTTTTATAATGTAGTTAGGTATTTAACAACAAAGTTAATTTTTAACCAAAAAAAGTGAATCTTCAACCGAAAAAGATGAATCTTTCACAAAATATTTCAATTTTCAGCTTAAAAAGATGAATCTTTAACAAAAAAAGTTCATTTTAATCAAAATAGTTATATTTTCTACCAAATGGATGAATTTTAAACTAAAATGATGATTATTTACCACAAAAATGAATTTTTAACAATGTAATTTATTTTTCAACTAAGTAGTTTAGTTTCTAACCAAAAAAGATGCAATTTTAACTGAAAAAGATGAATTTTTAACCAAATAGTTGAATCTTCAAGTTACAAAGGCGTATTTTCTACCAAATATATAAATTTGCAAGTAAAATTATCAATTTTCACAAAAAGCTTAATTTTTTAATCAAATAATTGACCTTTTCATAAAAAGATGAATTTTCGATCCAGAAGATTAAATTTCTACCAACAGACGCATTTTCAACTAAATACAGAAGTCCTTAATCAGAAAACATAAATTTAAATCAAAAATGGAATATACAATAAATTCTAGGTTATAAAAATTAATTTGCGATAAAAAAACAATATTTAGTAGAATATTTAAAGTCGCAAGCAAACAGATGATTTTCGAACTTATATTATAAATCATCTTACAACCAACTACTTGAATTTTCAAGCAAAAGGATGAATTATTTTTAACAAATACTATGATAGTGAATATTTCAATCGAATCAGATTCTAATTTTAAATTTAAAAAACCGTCAAATTCAACCAAACAAGATGAATTCCCAATAAAACGTGTAATAGTTGATATTTTAACCAAAAACAAATTTTAATTTTAAATTATAAAATTCAGAATTTAATATAAAAAAAAAGGAATAAAAAACTCAGATGAATCCTCAACCAAAATAGATTAACTTTTAACCTAATAGCTGAATTTTCATCCCAAAAATATCAGATTTCTATTCAAAAAAGTGAGTTTTTAAACATAAACCACAGAGACGAGCTTACACTAAAAAAGTTGAATATTAAACCAAAAGAGATTTTTCAGTCAAGAGAGAAAAAAGTTCCGAACAATTTTTTACAACCCTAAATATAGATTTTCAATTAAATGCTAATTTTCAACTAAATAGTTGATTTTTGTCAAAAATAATAGATGAATATAGAAACTAATAAAATGAATTACTGAAAAAGCAGATCAATTTTCTACTGAAAATTAAGTTTTCAACAAAATACATTAATTTGAACCGAATATCTGAATCTTCAAGTAAAACCGATCAATTTTCAACCAAAAATGAAATAGTGACATTTCTAGTTAAAAATTAAATTTTTAAGCAAAAAAATACTAATTTTAAACAACATGGGTAAATCTTTAACGAATATAATGAATTTATAATAAAGTATTTTAACTTCAAATCAAGTAGTTGAATTTTCAACCAAAAATGAAATAATTGAATTGTCATTTAGGGCAATCAATTTAAAAAAAAAAACGAATGTTCAACAAAATAATTAAATCCATAACATAAGATGAATTCTGATCCAAAAACATAAGAAATTGTTAAAGAGCTTAGGGGAAATGGGATGGTTTATTCTAAATGGAAGTATAGAGGGAGATGAGGAAGGGGACATGTTGTGAATCTTTTAATAAAAAGTTAACATAAAAAAGACGGTGTCGGCCTCAACAAAAGTTATTAAATTATCTAACAAACAAAAAATAAATTTATTCATAAAAGTTTTCATTGTTTGTACCGGTAGTTTTCCTATAAATAATCCTTGATGAGGAAGTCTAAATTGACTTCCAAACATGTTGTGAATCTTTTAATAAAAAGTTAACATAAAAAAGACGGTGTCGGCCTCAACAAAAGTCATTAAATTATCTGACAAACAAAAAATAAATTTATTTATAAAAGTTTTCATTGTTTGTACCGGTCGTTTTCCTATAAATAATCCGTGATGAGGAAGTCTAAATTGGCTTCAAAACATGTTGGTCCCTGCTAGTATAAAAAGACGAAAAGAAAATTAGAAAAGAGTGAGATATTGATTTTGGTTGACTCTTTTCTTTTTCTGGAAAGGAGCTGGGAAGAAGAAAATCTGATTTTGGCTTGTTAACTTTTTTCTGTTCCGTTTTTTATGCACAAATTGGTCCATGAAAAAGTAGATTTCATTTCGACCGGTACGGAAAAATTTACTGCGCATGTGCCGAAAAGCGCGAGCCTATTCAAATTAAAAAAAAAACTATGAATAATTATACAGATAAATATCAAAAAACGTTTCTTATTCTTTTTTAAAACAAATTAAATTGAATAACAGAAATACCTAGAATAGTACCATGCTTTTTGGTACATACGCAATTGAAAATGTCTGATTTTCAACATTACCTTAAAAACTTTAAAAAATTATAAAGTAAAATACGAAAAATCTTGGAGCTTCAATATATCGATTGAAAAATATTTAACTTTTAAAACACCCTGAAATATTTCAAATTTTTTGGAATCTTTTAATATCTCTCAAATTTTTTTTTAAATTTCTTTGAAATTTCTTGAAGTCGTTAAAACTTTGGAATCTTCAAGAATACCCTTAAATATTTCAAGTACTTTAAAATCGGTTGATATGCCTTAAAATGCTTTTATTTTCTTTAAAATTTCTTGAAATCGCTAAAACTACTATGACAGCTTTAAAATCTTTTCAAATACCTTCAAATTATTGCAATCGATTGAAAAATATTAAACTTTTAAAACATTCTCGAATATTTAAAATTTTTAAAAATCTTTTGATATCCCTTGAAATCTTTAAAATTTTTTTTAAATTTCTCGGGATCTTTCAAAATAGTATAAAATATTTGAATTCTTCAAAATCAAAAATTTTTCGAAAAAAAAAATTCAAATAAAAAATTTGAAACCGATTAAAAAATCTTAGAGTTTTAAAGTGAATTTTAATATTTCAAATACTTTGAAATCTTTTGATATACCTTGAAATCTTTGGATCTATTTCAGATTCCTTGGAATCTTAAAAAATACCATAAAACACCCTCAAATATTAAAATTTTTTTGAAATCTTCAAAATCTCATTGAAATTCCTACGAATCTTTCAAAATACCAAAAAATCTTTAGAATTTTTCAAATCCCTTCAATTTGAAATCGATTGAAAAATCTTGGAGTTTTGAAATAAACTTAAATATTTCAAATACTTTGAAATCTTCTGATATACTTTGAAATTTTTGGAATCTCTTTCAGATTCATTGCAATCTTTAAAAATACCATAAAATATTTGAAATTCTTCAAAATCCCTCTAACTTGAAATCGATTGAAAAATATTGGACTTTTAAAACACCCGAAAATATTTCTAATTTTTTCAAATCTTTTGATATCCCTTGAAATCTTTAAAATTTCTTTCAAATTTCTCGGAATCTTTGAAAATACCACAAAATCTCTGAAATCCTTCAAAATCCTTCAATTTATTTAAATCGATTGAAAAATCCTCGAAATCTTTCAAAATACCATAAAATCTTTGAAATTCTTCAAAATCCTTTCAATTTGAAATCGATTGAAGAATATTTAAATTTTAAAACACCCTTAAATATTTCAAACTTTTTCAAATTTTTCAAATCTTTTGATATCCCTTGAAATCTTAATTTTTTTTTGAAATTTCTCGGAATCTTTGAAAATACCACAAAATCTCTGAAATCCTTCAAAATTCTTCAATTTTTTGAAATTTTGAAAATACAATAAAATCTTTGAAATTCTTCAAAATCCCTTCAATTTGAAATCGATTGAAAAATATTTAACTTTTCAAAGAATTCAACTACAAAAAGTCGAATTTTCAACAAAATAGTTGATTCCTCACCACAAACACCAAAATATGAATTCTCCACAACAAAAATTATTGTTCTACGAAAATATTTGAATTTACAACCCGAAAATACGAATTTTCAACCAAAAAAGATTTTAATTTTAAATAAAAAACAGTCGAATTCAACATCAAAAACTCGAATTAACAACAAAAAAGTCAATTTTCTACAAAAATATTTTAAATTTCAATTCGAAAAAACAAATTTTCGACCAAAAAAGATACCCTTTTAACAAAATAGTGGAATTTTCACCAAAATATTAGAATTTTCAACCCGAAAAGACAAATTTTCAACCAAAAAAGATTTTAATTTTAAATAAAAAACAGTCCAATTTAGCTACAAAAAGTCGAATTATCAACAAAATAGTTGATTCTTCATTCAAAACTTTAAAATAGGAATTCTCAATAATTTTCTACCAAAATATTTGAATTTTCAACACCGACAGACGAACTTTCAACCAAAAAGGATTTTAATTTTACATAAAAAACAGTCGAAGTTAAATACAAAAAGTCGAATTATCAACAAAATAGTTGGTTTTTCGTATCTAAAAGACCAAAATATGAATTCAAAACAAAGAAGTCAATTTTCTACGAAAATATTTGAATTTTCAACCCGAAAAGATACATTTTTGGACCAAAAAAGATAACTTTTCAACAAAATAGTTCAATTTTCACCAAAATATTAGAATTTTCAACCCAAAAAGATTTTAATTTGAAATAAAAAAGTCGGATTTAAGAACAAAAAGTCGAATTATCAACAAAATAGTTGATTCTTCATCCGAAACTTTAAAATAGGAATTCTCAATAATTTTCTACCAAAATATTGGAATTTTCAACACCGATAGATGAATTTCCAACCAAAAGAGATTTTAATTTTAAGTAAAAAAATCATCTAACACCGAAATATGAATTCTCACTAAAAAGTTAATCTTCAACGAAAATATTTGAAATTTAAATCCAAAAAGACAAATTTGTGAACAAAAAAGATAACTTTTTAACGAAATAGTGAAATTTCAACCAAAATATTTGAATTTTCAACTCGAAAAGATGAATTTTCAACCAAAACAGATTTCAATTTTAAATCAAAAACAGTCAAATTCAGTCATAAATACAAATCAAAATATTTGAATTTTTTGCCCGAAAAGACGAATTTTCAAACAAAAAAGATTTTAATTTGAAATAAAAAACAGTCGAATTCAACTACAAAAATTCGAATTATCAACAGAATAGTTGATTCTTTATCCAAAACACCAAAATATGAATTCTCAACAAGAAAGTTAATTTTCAAACAAAAAGTTAATTTTCTACCAAAATATTTGATTTTTTAACCCGAAGAGACGAATTTTCAATCAAAAAAGATTTTAATTTTGAATAAAAAATAGTCGAATTCAACTACAAAAAGTCGAATGATCAACAAAACAGTTGATTTTTCACATCTAAAAGGCCAAAATATGAATTCTCAACAAAAAAGTCGATTTTCTACAAAATATTTGAATTTTCAACCCGAAAAGATAAATTTTTGGACCAAAAAACATAACTTTTTAACAAAATAGTGGAAATTTCACCAAAATATTCGAATTTTCAACCTGAACAAAAAGAATTTTCATCCAAAAAATATTATCATTTTAAATAAAAAACAGTCACATTCAACTACAAAAAGTCGAATTATCAACAAAATAGTTGATTCCTCATCCAAAACACCAAAATATGAATTCTCAACAAGAAAGTTAATTTTCAAATAAAAAAAGTTAACTTTCTAGGAAAATATTTGAATTTTCAACCCGAAAAGAGAAATTTTCGACAAAAAAAGAACACCCTTTAACAAAATAGGGGAATTTTCACAAAATATTAGAATTTTCAACCCGAAAAGACGAATTTTCAGCTAAAAAAGATTTTAATTTTAAATAAAAAAGTCGAATTAAACAACAAGAAGACGAATTATCAACAAAACAGTTGATTTCTAGTATCTAAAAGACCAAAATATGAATTCTCAACAGAAAAGTCAATTTTCTACGAAAATATTTGAATTTTCAACCCGAAAAGATTTTAATTTGAAATAAAAAAGTCGGATTTAAGAACAAAAAGTCGAATTATCAACAAAATAGTTGATTCTTCGAAGTTGTGAGTTATGAGTTTGGAGTTGTGTGTTGTGAGTTAGTAGTTGTGGCTTAGGAGTTGTGAGTTAGGAGTAGTGAGTTGAAAGTTGCGAGTTAGGAGTTGTGAGTTAGGAGTTACACATTGTGAGTTATAAGTTAAAAGTTGTGAGTTAGGAGTTGTAAGTTATGAGTTAGAAGTTGTGACTTGTGAGTTAGGAGTTGTGAGTTGTGATTTATGAGTTAGGAGTTATGAACTAGAAATTGTGAGATAAGTTAGGAGTTGTCAAAATTTGCCTTCCTTAGTTGAAAATGTATGTATTATATAACATATATAACAAATAAATGTCTTCTGATAAACATTCAACCATTTTGCGAAACTTTAATCTACTTTGTAAAAAATTTAACTATATTCTTGAACATTTTTTTATTTTTTATTTTTTTACTGAAAATTCAACTGTAAACTTTTGAGTTGATAATGTATCTCTTTTTGTTGAAAATTTCACTGTTTGGTTGAAAATTCCTGTATTTTGTTAAAAATTTATCTTTTTTTGGTAAAATAAAATTATCTTTTCTAGTTGAAAATTCAATTATTTGGTTAAATATTCATGTATTTTCTTAAAATTTCGTCTTCCTTGGTAGAAAATAAATCTTCTTGCCTTGACTATTTTAAC
>JAABKJ010075445.1:118610493-118808025 GCA_011634705.1 Andricus grossulariae | reverse complement strand
CACTCCATGTCCCAGTTTCTCAGCGGCAGGGCGAGAGACGGTTTCGACTTTCGCCCCGGAAGGGCTGCAGTGCGCAATTACTCAGTCGAGTATATTGCGCAATATTATGCATTTGAAATTATTATTATTTATCACTTGGGACACTTCTGGTATGTGTGTGTGTGTTCATATTGCATATGTCGAGTATAAGCGTTCTTGAAAAAGCACGCGATCATCCGGCACGACAAAGTGCAACCGTAACTTGGAAATTGCCGATCCAGGTAGCACAGCCCTGAAATTACTAGATCGTAAAAGTTACTTCATACTGCCTCAAGGAAAGCCCCGGTTGTGCCTATAAATGCTCTAAATTCACTTAGGACGTTTTTGCGCTTCCTCAATCACGCATGCCGAACGTGCCAGTTTTTATTATTATTATATATTGTTAACGACGAGCTGCGTATAAATTTTCAATACCACACGACGCACAAGAAACAAATCGTAGTGTATGTAAAATTTACATGGAATTTCCTTCTTAAACTATCAATTAGGTCTAGTCTGTAATTCTCATCGCCGTTATCTTATTTGCGTCCGCATTTTCTAGAAGCTTAGACCTCTTGATGTATTTGATTGATAAATAATTATATAGGCCGAGCACAGAACATCCCAGGGATATTTTTTATTTGAAATTGGATAAAAATATAACGGCGCACTCATCGCAGCTCATTCAGCAATTTCTGGTGAAACGCGGCCTGTCCGGAAATGATCCGACCTTGTGGTGTAACAGGAGTAAGAGTAAATTCTGGTCAGGTCGGTTTTAAAATTTCAATGATTTCAAAAGAATATAAAAGATTTCACAAATATTTCAAAGAATTCATAAGGATTACAAAAGATTTCAACATTGGTATTGTACATCCAATTTTAAAGATTTCAAAACAATTCTAATATTTTAAACGATTTGTAAAATAAATATAATTCTGATTTGATGGCACAGGAATTTTGGGAATGAATTTAATTGTGAGTCGTTAGAGCGATTTTTCTAAAATAATTATAATTCTGAGTTTTTGACGGACAATAAATAAACTAAATAAAAAAAAATTCCGTATAGAATTATCATTTTTATTTTCGAACAGAGAATTTCGTAGACATTTAAAAAGTAATTTGAAATCTTATTTCTAAAAACGATATTTACAAAAACGGATTGTTTTTGAAAATTCCCTTTTTATAAATCAGAATTAAAAATATTTTTTCAGTAAAATTGGAATTAATTTAGAATTCAAGGGAATTCATAAAAATTCAAGGTGAATTTAAACAATTAAACAATATTTTTAAAAATGTGTTGAATTCATTATGGTTGCAGTAAATTTATAAAAATATAAAGGGATTCAAAAGAATTCAGGATGAATTAAAGGAATTCAAAAAAATTTTAAAGAATTCCGGATAAATGATTATGAATTCAGGATGAATTATAAATAACTGCAAAAGTCGAAAATATTTCATCGATATCAGTAAAATTGGAGTGAATTTAAAAGAATTCAAGAGAATTCGATGAAATTCATACGAATTCAAAATTAATTTAGAAGAATTCAGGGTGAATTCAAAATAATTAAAATAATAAAACAAAATTATTAAAATTAAAAAAAAATCCTTTTAATTTTAGTGGTTTTCAGGAGATATCCCAAGAATTTAGGGTGGATACAAAAATAATTCAAATGAATAAAAAAGAATTTAAAAGAATTTCGGATAAATTATTAAGAATTTAGGGTGAATTCAAATATACTCAAATGAACTGCAAAAAGTCGAAAATATTCCGTTGATTTCTGTAAAATTAGAGTGAATTTGGAAGAATTTAAGAAACTCTAAAGAGAATTCGATAAAATTGACACGAATCCAAGATGAATTTAGAAGAATTCAGGGTGAATTAAAAATAATTCAAATGAATGGAACAAAATATTTAAAAAAATTTTAAATCCTATTGATTTCAGTAGGTTTCAGGGTATCTCCGAAGAATTCAGGGCGGATTCAAAATAATTCGAAGGAATACAAAAGAATTTGAAAGAATTCCGGATAATTTCCTAAGAATTCAGAGTGACTTCAAATTAACTGCAAAAAATCGCAAAATTTCCATCGATTTCAGTAAAATTGGAGTGAATTTAGAAGAATTCGAGGGAATCTAAAGAGAATTCGATAAAATTCATAAGAATTCAAGATGAATTCAAAATGAATTTTGATGAATTCAGGGTGAATTTAAAATAATTCAAATGAATGGAACAAAATTTCAGGGCATCTCCGAAGAATTCACGGCGGATTCAAAATAATTCAAAGGAATACAAAATAATTTAAAAGAATTCCGGATAAATTATCATGAATTCAGGATGAATTCAAATGAACTGCAATAAATCGAACAATTTCCCTCGATTTCAGAAAAATTCAAGGGAATTTATAAGAATTCAAGGGAATCTAAAGAGAATTCGAATAAATTCATATGAATTCAAGATGAATTTGGGAGAATTCAGAGTGAATTAAAAATAATTCAAATGAATGGAACAAAGTATTGAAAATTTCAAAAATTCCCATTCAGTTTATTAGATTTCAGAGGATCTCCAAAGAATTCAGGGTGGATTCAAAATAATTCAAAGGAATACGAAAGAATTTAAAAGAATTCCGAATAAATTATTATGAATTCACGATGAATTTAAATGAACTGCAATAAATCTAAAAAATTCCTTCGATTTCAGTAAAATTAGATTAAATTTAGAAGAATTTAAGGGAATCTGAAGAGAATTCGATGAAATTGATACGAATTCAAGGTGAATTTGGGAGAATTCAGGGTGAATTAAAAATAATTCAAATGAATGGAACAAAATGTTTAAAATTTAAAAAAATCCTATTGATTTTAGTAGATTTCAGGGTATCTCCGAAGAATTCAGGGCGGATTCAAAATAATTCGAAGGAATACAAAAGAATTTGAAAGAATTCCGATATATATATATGCTGGTTGAGTCCACCGGGCATGAAGATTTTTTTTTGTAAAAATATACAAGAGAAATCGCTGTTTTCGTCGATTTTACGTCTATTTTGGCGTTTTTTGGACAAATACGATCTAACTTGTGTATTTGGACCCCGGATTTGGATTGAGCGACCCAAAAACATATAGATATGCCGGTGTAGTCCTCCGGGCAGACCACTTTTTTTTTGGTGTGCCGGTGTTATTAATAACTTGAACAATTCCCGTGAAAAATTCAGTGTGGTTATTTTTCAACAAATATGCTCATTTTTTCACAGAATTAAATTTGAATATTTTTCAGATTACTTTTTTCTATGATTCTTTGCAAATTTACAAGAATTATTCATTATTTCAACAAATTAAGAGTTCGGCCATTTTTCAACGAATGGGCTTAATCTGTTTACGGAATAACAAAGAATGTACTTTCAATAAGTCTTTCTAAAGATACTTTGCAAATCTACAATCATTATTAGCTATTTAATAATTTTTTACAAAAATATTTAGAGTTTGGCTATTTCTCAAGGAATAGGAACAATTTGTTTGCGGAGTCAACTGAGAATGTCTTTCCGATGACTATTTTCTATGTTGCTTTGTGAATTCATAATAGTTATCAGTTATTTAAATGAATTTCCATAAACAAGTTCAGAGCTTGGCTATTTGTCAACGAATAGGCTACATTTTTTCACAGAATTAATTGAGAATATCTTTCCGATGACGTTTTCCTGAGATGCTTTGTGAATTTTAAGTACTATTAATTATTTTATCCATTTTCATGAACAAATTAAGAGTTTAGCTGTTTTTAAACGAATAGGCTGAATTTGCTTCCGGGGTCAACTAAGAATGTCTTTCCGATGACGCTTTTCTATGATGCCTTACCAATTCAGATTTTGGCTATTTTTAGCGAATAGGCTAAATATTTTTATAAAATTGACCAAGAATATCTTTCCAATTACATTTTTCCATAATGCTAAGAAGCGTCTGCCTGATGACTCTTTTCTATGATGCTTTTGTAAATTTACAAAACTGAATAATTATTTAAACAATTTCCATGAACAAATTCATAGTTTGGCTATTTTTTAACGAATAGGCTCAATTTGTTTACGGAAGCAACCAAGAATATTTTTCCAATAAGTTTTTCCTACGTTACATTAAAAATTTACAATAACTATTAATTATTTGAAAAAAAATTACAAACTTATTCAGAGTTTAGCTATTTGTCAAGGAATAGGTTCAATTTTTTCACGGACTCAACTTATGTCTTTTCGATGACTCTTTTGTATGCTGCTTTGTAAATTGACAAGAATTATTAATTATTACAACCATTTCCATAAATAAATTCCGAGTTTGGCTATTTTGTACACGAAATAAAAACATACACGCAGCTATAACCTTTTCAATAATAATTACAGCAAATTCATTCTTATAAGATAATATATGCACAATATATTTGATAAGAATTAAAAAAGCATAGAAATTTTATAATGGTAAACAATTTCCTTTTCATTAATTTCAGTCTTTTTTCTTTCTCTTTTAATTTCTTCAAGTAATTTAATAATCACTTCAGTTGAATGATATTTTGCCTCATCAGGATTTTCTGAAATATATTTTCTCTTGCAATATATTTTTCCATATATTTCACTGTGCTTTAGAACTAAAACAAACATATAACTGGTATAATTAATTATTCATGAACCAGAGGTATAAACACTGGGCATCCTCGTTGCTAAAGCATCATTTAAGTCCTTAGCATCTGTACATATACCGCCAGACGACTCCACTTCACTGGGTATGGGGTCTGTGAAAATTTTTCTTTTATTACGGTAGGCTTAGAATCACTGTATGAATTTAATCACAAACAGTGATAAGCCACGGATGTACGTAACTTTATCAGAAATACTCGCATTTGTCTGGACATTTGGCAAGAGGAGAGGAAAAACTGCAGAAAACCATCTCCCGAGTTCAGCCGGCTTTTCGACAGTCGAGTTTAAAAGCAGACATTCAACCCAACCCATCGAATGCGCCAAACCTCCCGCTCGACATTATATATAGGTAAAACGCAGCAAATACACAAACCTAGTCATACGTCAAGATGGTCACCCATCCGAGTGCTATGCGCGCTCGAAATGGCTTGACATTTGGACATTCAAAAAGGCGTGTACACCAGATTTCAAAGATTTCACAAAGATTTCGAACATTTCCAAAGATTTTAAAACTTTCAAAAGATTTCAAAGATTTTAAAAAGGGTATAGTAAACCAGATTTCCAAGATTTCAAAAGATTTTACACAGATTAAAAATATTTCACAAAAATTTAAAAGATTTCATAAAAATTTCATAAAGATTTCATAAAGATTTCAAAGCTTTCAAAGACGACTAATGTTCGCAAAAGACTTGAGAATTTGTTTATTTATGGTTCTGCTCTATTTAGAAATCGTTGTCCAAGAAAAAATAAAATGGCTTATGTAATAAATATTTGGCTTATATATTATATATAATAAATTTTGATGAAAAAAAAGGACACCTGAAAAAACTTGACTTCTTGACCTGGAAAACCTGGAAAAGATCTGAAATTTCGTTCCTAAGAATCGCTGGACACTTTGAGTAATCTCTCGTATATTTGAATATTTATCTTTGCATAAGTGAGTAAAATTTGCTATCTAAGAAATTCTTCATTAGCACAACAAAAGTGATAAGAATGTTGAAGGTGCAAAAAATGTTCTGGCTTCGATTTATCAGGCATAAATAAATGTTAATTATTGCATTTTCCTATTTTGGTCAGAAAATATGCCAAAAATGCAATTTTCAATTCGTATATGATAATTTTAATAATAATATTTGTGTTAAATAGGCAAAAGAAGCAACGGGAGCGACAGCTTCGGTCATTTATGTTCCTCCACCATTTGCAGCGTCAGCAATACTGGAGGCATTGGAAGCCGAAATGCCTCTAGTTGTTTGCATTACTGAAGGTATTCCACAGCACGATATGGTCAAAGTCAAAAGACGATTACTCGAGCAAAACAAGTCCCGTCTTATTGGCCCTAATTGTCCAGGAATCATTGCTCCAGAGCAGGTACAATTTAAAAAAAAATAATTTTAACAGGGTGGCCACTGACCAGGAAAACCAGGAAAAAGCCGGGAATTTTTATCAAAATCGGGCTGGGTTTCTATTAATTTGGAAAACCTGGAATTGTCAGGGAATTTTTTCAAGAGCGAGCTGAAATTATGCAAAAAATTAAATAACAATTTGGTTGAAAAATAATTTTTTAGGCTGAAAACTGAACTGTTTTGTAAAAAAAACAGGGTGCACAGTCTTCCCATTTTTTTTTTTGGTTTCTCCTTTTTTCTCTTATTTTTAAAAAACTTCCTCTTTTTCCCATTTTCTCTTTAAATATACGACATTTGAAAGTACAATATTTGAATTACGCGAAGAATTCTCTGAAATTAGTAACTGTACCCATTATTGAATAATAATTAAAGCAATTATAGGACTTAAATAAATTATTTGTGAATAAATAAGGTACCAATCACATTAAAAAATATGTAGTACTTTTTAATTAATTATTAGAAGTTGAGCACTTTATATACCTACCTAATTAAAAAATGGAATATTCCAAATTCATCAACTGCAATGTTAATTATTCTAATTTGAGCAATTTTCAATTTGAGTTTAAGAGCACTGAAGAGTAGGGCGGAGTGAAAATTTAATTATTTCAAATTATTCATTAATTAATTATATTAATAAATTATTCTAATAAATTAATTATTCAAATTTTTCAAAGTAATAATTTGTTTGAAAATGTGCAAAAACATTTTTTTTATTGAGTCATATGCACACATTTAAAAAAAAGTTGAATATGTTGAACCTGAAATTTATTCAGCTTGAAATAAAGAAAAATGTTATCATTTTACTTTTTCGGAAGAAAAAAAACTTTGGTCGCTATTTCGGATTTCATTTTTTTTTGCGATGTTGGGACGTTATATACACCACGAAAAAAAATGTTTCTCATGAATAAAAAATAATAACATGTTTCTTTGGTTCAAACTGAAGAAATTTTAGGTTCGAATCAATCCAAAAAACATGTTTTTATAAATTTTCAACAAATTTTAAATAAGGCAAATTTTTTTTTAATCATCAAAATTTTAAATATTGTAAATTAAAAAAAAAAGAACAGATGATATTAACCGATTTCCAAATTTTTGTCTTAACTTGTTTTGGATGTCGGACTACAAATTTTTATCCCTCAGCTCAAACGATTCGATTAATTTTAGCATTTTTACTTCGCTTTACTGAAGAGTGTAGTTTTAAATTTACGATTAGATGAAAAAATTGAATATTCGTTTCGAATATTTAGACTTTTAGGAAAAAATTGTGTAGAAAAATTTCTTCTTTCTGTTGATTTACATCCTATTTGATTATTTATGACAGCGGAAAATTGTTATTATTTATATTTTAGCGAATAGTTCAATAATATCGCAGAACAGAAAAAAGTGCCAGAGGACTTTTTGAAGAGCTTTTTTTAAGGAATAAATTTGATTACTCAACTTCTTTCATATCTCGTCTTCTTTTTGCAAAAAACGTGAGTTTTCATTTTTCAGGAAAAAAAACAAAATTCTTTCTTCTCTCCAAGACGCGAGCACAAGATACGTGTCATCTAGAATCCTTTGAGAAACAACATATTTCGTGTTGAAACAATTCTGTGACTTGAGCTCGCATAGCCTGCCCGACTGGAAATTAGTTTGGCTTCATCAAAAATAACATGTGTACATTATTTTGCAATATCTGAATGAGCAGCCCCAGACCGAGGTACAGAAATAAATATATGTAATATACACATGATATAGTAAAGTTGAAAATAATGTAGAAAAGTTCGCATTTTCTATAAAAGCGAGTGCGAAGCACGAGACGCGTGATGAGAATGTGTTCGTTAAAGCCGAAGAAGCTTTAACAAAAGATAATTCACAATCACCAAATTATAGTTGTTGATGCTTTGACCTTTAATTTTAGAAGTGGGGAAAATACAAAGAAAAAGCACGTAGCGCGAGGTACATACGTTATCGAGCGCGAAGCGCGAGATAAATATATTATCGAGCGATATATAAAGGTATTTGAAAAGATTCTAAGGAATTTGTAATATATTTAAAAAATTTAAATATATAACAAAAGACTTTAAAGATTTTAAGGGCTTTCCAAATACCAAGGGATTTCCAAAGCTTTCAAAGGATTTTGAATATTTCAAGGTCTTTTGAAAGATTAAGAAAAAGAATTGCCGACAAAAAACAGTAACCTGATCCAAAATTGTTCAAAAATTATAATTATTGTTGAAATTATAATCATGTATGTCTAAAAACGCCAATTCCCGATGTAAGACGATAATCTATTCTAAAATTGTTAAAAAATTGTGAATTTTCTTGGAAATGCAATGATTTTTTAATACAAAGTTTAATTTCTGACCAGAAACATTATCACAATTCGAAATTGTTCAAGATTGTAAATTGTACTATTCTAATCGTGAAATACACAAGCATAACATAGTTTTTCAAAAATTGTAAATATTCTTTGAAATCGAATAATTTTATATTGAAACTAACAATTTTCGACGAAATTGGCATTTTTAACTTGGTATTTCGAATGTTGGTGTTTTAACAATTGTAGCATAGCTAGAATAGCAAGCTAGAAATTAGTATTTCTATCTCAATACAATTTTTCCGTTTTAAAAGACATAGATAACCTAAAATTGGTTAAAGTGTAAAGTTTATTTGGAATATAATGATTTTTGTTCAAATGAATCAATTTCCAGCCTAAAACTCTGCATAACAACCTAAAAAGCACAAATGTTTCTTAATTCACACAAGGTTATATATATCATTTTTCTTATTGAAAGGGACTTCTAGATTTAATTATAAAAAATGTTTATTTTAATTTTTTATGTATAAAACAACTTCATTTTCTAATTTATGCAATCTGACTGACATATAAATGTTACTCACCTTATTACAGCACAATAACACCACTTAAATAATGAAAATTTACATGTTAAACGAGATGGCGACGATATTTCCTGATAAATCGATACCCAGCGAAAACGTGATGCATCACCATTCCCACAAAATGGATGAGATTCTTGGCTAAGAGCAACTTTACCGACGCCTCTGTTGGCTTATAGACGCCACGTTAGAAAACCGACAAACGGCAACCAATGAAAACAGTGATGTTGGCCTTGCGCAATTTGAGATTTTTATATTTTTGGCTTCAAATCGGAACATCGATGCGACGAAAATAATCACGTGATGTGACGCGGTTATATGAATTGAATTAAAATAAACTTTATATAGTTTTACTCAAACGTGCATAATTCTATTTTATTTTTGCAAGTCAGTTATAAAAAACAAGGAACTTATATAAAATAGAAGAATATACGTATATAATTAAATGATGTTTATTTAGTTTTTAAATAGAAATTACATTTGATGACATGGGATTCTACATATCTTGCATAAAAATCAATATTAAAATCAATTTTTTGGAAAACTTCATTCTCTAAATCTTTCATAACAATTTCAGCTAAAATAGGAGACAACACTGATCTTATGGGAGTACCAAACTTTTGTTTATAAAAATTATTATTAGATTTAAAAAAAGATTGAATCAAAAACATCTTTTATAGCATCCAGAAATTGTTTTTTTGGAACTTTGGTATTAATTTCAATGAAATCCCAACGTTTTTGTATGGCATTTTCAACTCTTTCATAAGGGATATTTGGAAACAGCTATTACATCAAAAGAGACAAATATGTGATCAAAAGATATTATTACGTTGTCAATTAGTTTTGAAAAAGCATGACTATTTTTAATTGATGTTTTTGAGATTTCTATTGATTTTTTTGGAGAATCTATTGTTGAAATAACTGGTCTTAGAGGGTAGTCAGTTTTGTGAGTTTTAACAAGGCCATAGGCTAATGAGATATTGGTACTCGTTGTATCAATATCACATCTTTCAATACTATTACCTATGTATTTGTTAGTCCTCATTCTGTCTAAAATTTCAAAAGTCCCCTTTTGAAGCATTTTAGTGGTATTATTATGAATCAATTGAAAACTATCTTCATCATTAAAGATATGCAACATTTTTTTAATATAAACATTCTTGTGAATCGCTACTGTAATACTTCCTTTATCTGATTTTGTGATCATTAATTCCGGTCCGGATGATTTTTTAAGAAAATTTTTGTTTCAATTAAACCCTCATTTAATTCCTTTTCTAACTCAATTGAGTGGTCGTTCGTCTTGATGTGATGAGTATGGTGTTCAAGGTTTCAATTTAATCTGACAAGATTTTAGGAAAATTTTTAAATGATCGATATGCATCACTATTAATGATTTCAAGTAATTGAATATAGTTTTTTTCCCCAAATTTCTTGCTAAAACCATCACCTAATCTCAAAATTTCAATAACTCTGCGTGGAATAATTATATTAGAAATATTCAAAAACCAAGGGTTTGGTTGATCTTGAAAAAGAACTGAGTGAATGTTTAAATACAATTTTTGTACATCGCCTTGCTCTTTAAGAGTGTTTAAAAATTTTCGATCCTGTTTTATATTATCTTTAAGGGCATTTTTATTCAGTCTTGTTTCCCTTTAAAAACATTCTTTGATAATAAAAGAGGGAACTTGTTGTTCTAATTTTTCTATTGATGTGATGGAAGCACCTGTGAAAAATATCAAAGAATTTTACTTAATTAGTAAAAAATTAAGATCAACAATTTTACAAGATTTTCTGATCAGATGCAAAATTCATGGAGTTTTTCCTAAAAAAATGTTTGACATCAATAAAAAGGTTATTTTTGATTTCAAAAACAAAAGTCATAAAGAAAAATTTGATAAAAATACTGGAAAATTTAAAAAATCTCTTTTTAATTTGACTATTAAAGAATGCCATTCACAGATACATTCTTTGAATGTGCAGATAAAACAAATTATATAAAAAGTAGAACAATAATTCAATCAACAATTTCCTCTTTTATTATCAAAGAATGTTTTGAAACGAAAACAAGACTCAATAAAAATGCCCTCAAAGATCATATAAAACATGATCGAAAATTGTTAAACATTCTTAAAGAGCAAGGAGATGTACAAAAATTGTATTTAAACATTCACTCAGTTCTTTTTCAAGATCAACCTGACCCTTGGTTTTTGAATATTTCTAATGTAATTATTCCATACAGAGTTATTGACATTTTGAGATTAGGTGATGGTTTTAGCAAGAAATTTGGGGGGAAAAACTATATTCAATTACTTGAAATCATTAAAGACATTCAATCCAATATTAAAAAAATACCTGATAACAAAATTGATGAGATTACATCACATTTTATGGGTTTATCTAATGATTTTTTAAGTAATGATGATCCAAAAACTTTGTTAGAAAAGAAATTAAATGAGGGTTTAATTGAGACAAAAATTTTCTTAAAAAATCATTCGGAATTAATGATCACAAAATCAGATAAAGGAAGTATTACAGTAGCGATTCATAAGGATTTTTATAATCAAAAAATGTTGCATATCTTTAATGCAGTTATTTCAACAATAGATTCTCCAACTAGAAAATTGGAAGAATTATTGAGTCAAATTATTAAAAAATCAATAGAATCATTTAAAGTGTCCCAGAAGGCGTCTTTGACTTCTCTCGGGTCGCTATCAACTGGCGCGTAGCACGCTATGATGAACAATCTTCTGATTCCTACCTTCATTCAATAATATATATAATGATAATTGAACAAATTAATAATAAAATAATGTCTAACATTATTTTCTTTGAAATATTCAAATAATTTTTAATTTATATATTTTTGTAAAATTTTAAATTGCATTTCTGAAAATTCGAATTCGGATAATCAATTCACAACATCACAAACATTGACAGAAATTAAGTAATTGGAAGAGAGGTACTTTAAATGTAAATAAACTTTTATTCTACACATTATAGCCAATATGCAATGACATAAGCTCGAAGTAAATAATCAATTCATGTACCTAATTAAAAAAAAATTAAAATTCAATCTTTATGATATTAATTAGTATGACAAAAATGTAATTAGCTAATAATTAAAAAATCAGTTCAAATAAGATTCAAATAATATTTACCTTATATTTTTCTAAAAATTTGAATTATTAATAACCTTTTAAACTAATAAAAAAATAAATAAAACGTATGTGCATATAATTTTGAAAATTTAATCCATGGACTCATTTCACGACATCAAAAACATTTTTAAAAGTATGTAACTGGAATACGGGTATTTTAAATATGAACAAAGTTCTATTATACAAATTATAGATTTAAGGTTAGTTTGTATGAACTAATTTTAAAACAAATTCTCTAAAATATGGATGTTTTAAGTAAGGCAATTTTTTAGGGCCATCTGGCCAAAAAATAAACGTTTATCTATCAATTACATAACCTTAAAATAAATAATCAATTTATCTTACTTAATTGACAAAAATTAAAATTCAATCTTCATGTAATTTATTATTGTTAAAAAAATTATTCAGCTGATAATTAATTAATCATTTCACAAAATCAGAAGCATTACACTATAACTTTCATTGAAATATTCAAATAATTTTTACTTTATATATTTTTTTTAATTTGAACTTTCATGTCTGAATATTTGATTTAGTAATAAAGTTTCAAACTAATTTTAGAAAATGTAAGTGTCAATAAAATCAGTTGAGAATTAATTAATCAGTTCATAACATAAAAATAATTACACAATTATTTTCATTAAAACATTCAAATAATTTTTACATTGCACTTTTTTCGTTAGAAATTGCATTTCTATACATTTAATTTATTAATGATCTTCAATACTTATTCCATAAAAAATTAAAATATATGTACATGTCCTCTTAAAAATTTAATTCAGACAGAGTCATTTCACAACGTTACAAGCATTTAAAGAAGATTATATAATTGCAATTGAGGTATTTTAAAGAAAAAAAGAGGCTTTTATTTCAAAAATAATAGCCCATATTCAATTACACAACCTTCAAGTGAATAATCAATTTATGTTACTTAATTGAATAACAATTTAAATTAAATTTCTATTTGATTTGGTTTTTAACAACATTAATCAACCACTAATTAATTAAACTGTTTACAACTTAAAAAGCATGAAACTATTCTTTTCATGGAAACATCCAATAATTTTTACTTCATATTTTTTTAAACATGAAATTTCATTTCTGAAAATTGAAATTATTGATAACTTGTTATACTAACATTCGAAAAAATTTGAACATTATATTCAGATACAATTAAAAAAAAATTGAATTCAGATACTCATTTAAGCATTAATCTATAATTTTCATTGAAACATTCAAATAATTTTTAATTTATATATTTTTTCAAATTTGAATTTTCATTTCCAACAATTGGAATTGATAATAACCTTTTAAATTAATCCCAGAGAATTTAAGTTTTAATAAAATCAGTTAATAATTAATTAATCAGTTCACAGTATAAAAAGTATGAACCAATTATTTTCCTTGAAACATTCAAGTAATTTTTACATTATATATATATATATATATGTTTTTGAGTTGAAATTGCATTCTTGTACATTTATTTCAATATTGACCTTTAAAACTAATTTTAAAAAAACCAAAATATACGTACATATCGTTTTTAAAATACACTTTTAAGAAATAACACCGGCACACAGAAGAAAAGTGGTCTGTCCGGCGGACTACACCGGCATATCTATATGTTTTTGGGGTCGCTGAATCCGAATCCGGGGTCTAAATACCCAAGTTAGACATCACTATTTTCCAACCGAGCAATTCACGCCTACCCCGAAAGGGAAACGGCTTAATGATATAATAATAATAATAAAAAGATTTCACGAAGACTTTAATGATTTCAATAATTTTACAAATATTACCAAATATTTCAGAAATACTTCAAATATTTCGCAAAGATTTCGGATAGATTCAAAAGATTTCACAAGGACTTCAAACGTATTTCGATTAATTCCCAAAGATTTCACAAAGGTTTCAAATATTTCGCAAAGATATTAGATAGATTTTAAAGATTGCACAAAGATTTCAATGATTTCCCAAAGATTTCTAAGGTTTTACAAAGATTTCAAAGATTTTATAAATGATTCAAAAATGCGGATAGATTAAGAAGATTTTACAAAGACTTTAATGATTTCAATAATTTCCCAAATATTACCAAATATTTCAGAAATACTTCAAATATTTCGCAAAGATTTCATAAATATTTTAATAATTTGATAAATATTACTAAATATTTCAAAAATTTCGCTAAGATTTCGGATAGATTTCAAAGATTGCATTTCAAAGATTTCAATGATTTCCCAAACATTCAAATAATTTTACAAATATTACCAAATATCTCAAAAAGTTCGCAAATATTTCCAACTATTTGAATAACATTACAATGATTTCCCAACGATCTCAAAGATCTCTTGGATTAAAAAAATTTCACAAAGACTTCAGTTATTTCACAAATATTTGAGGTAGATTTTCGAAAAAATGCAAACGATCCGATGAATTCAATTATTCGATTTGAGAGTGGGGAAAATTAATACTTTGCCCCTAACTGGTCAATTTCTGGGTTGTTTCCCCCTCACAAATTTTATTTCAAGGAGTGAATTCTATTTTCTATTTCCTGCTCTTCACTTATGTATTTTTAAACTGAGACAAAGAGAGTCGGGACAGACAGTCGTTGATCTATTCATAGTCTCGAGTGTCCACCACGAATTTTACGACTATCATTTGCATTTAAAATGTACTGGGAAAATGCACATAGTGCAATTTTCGTTTTTTAGTCAAAGGCATAAATTTAGAAGCCAAACTTGGAATTGTATTCCTGAAAAAAGTACAAATGCGAAGCACGTCAATGAAAGCACGTCAGAATTGACAATAAAGACGGAAACTAGAAAGTGGAAAAAGACAAAAGGACTTTAATTATTGTTTGTATAGAGAAAAAAGTTTGTATGAAGAGAAATATTATAGTGCTCAAAGGAACGACTTTGCGACAACTTAAACTCGGGGACATGCACATTATTTTTAAACAAAAGGAGAGGAAAATTACTGCTGACACTAACATCCGCCTTTAGACTCTATTTAATTATTTATGCTACAACAAATATTGTTTTCGCGGCCCATAATCGTAGGATAATTTGCTCCTCACGTAAATTTCGATATTGCGATGTCGTAAACGAGACGCAATTTTCCAGAGATTGCGCCGAGCTAATTGAAAATCCAATTTATATGACAACCTTTATTATCCGATCATCAACTTAAAAGGGTGCAAATTTAAACTGCTCAGTCCTTTTTTACCAAATTGATAGTATAGTGAAAAAATGATAAGGAATGTATTTTTCTTTTCTCCAAAGAACCTTGATACATTTAGTGCCTATCAATGATGCGAAGTAAGTAAATTTAATGTAAAGTTTCAAGTTTTTTTATTTTTTTTTTATTTATTCATTTTTTTCTTCTTTGGTTTTAAGTAAGTTTCTTTGAACTAGTAAATAGTTATTTTTTTTACAAAGATAGTAGTAACGAAGTTACTTTGTAATTAAGTAACAAATCCCTGGCGGAAATATTATATATAGTTTATATATAGTGTGAAGTATTATATATAATATTCATTTTTTTATATAAAAAGATGTATACAACAAATGAATATCATATATAATACTTAACACTATATATAAACTATATATAATGTTTCTGCCTGGGATTTTGTAAACTAACATCTCTAAATTGTTCTCTTTAAATCTGAATTAGTAAAAATTCAACTAATTAAATCAATATAAAACCTGGAATAGTCAGGGAAATTATTATACATGCATACATACATACATGAATAAATAAATACATTCATATACATATATTATATATTATTATATATTATTATATATGATATATTATTACATATTATATATTATTATATTGCATTTACAAGTTTTGTTGCGACAGCGTAGAGTATCGTAATTTTGTACATTACGATACAGCGGAGTGTAATGTGAAGAGTGATCGTCCCTTGTATCGTAATGTACAACATTACGATACTCTACACTGTCGCATAAAAACGCGTTTATGCACCGGAGTCACATAGAAATATTTACTAAACGTTATCTAGGTTCGTAACGTTACTTTTAATAATTCCATCCACCAAACCCGTTACCAACCGTAATTTTTTGGGCAATCGCCACCCCCTTAAATTGATAACTTAGTTTATGGACGACTCCAAAAACTACGACTGACTGACAATTTAAAACAATTGGCAGTAAAATACAATTGGAAGAAATTCAACGGGAACACTATGAATTCTTAGCTTTTAGCAATAAAATCGTTTTCACAGGAGATCAATACTTGTTGATGTTTCTTTCAAAATATGATCAATCAAGTAAGATAAAGTTGGGCACTTGACTTAGGCCGTGTTTGACGATGAAAACCCAAAAAGATGTATTCTCAACTGGAATAATGAATCTTCCGCCGAAGAAATGAATTTTTATTTTAATACTTGAATTTTCCACCAAAAACGTTTTTTTTTAGTCAATATAGAAAAAGAATGTAATCTAAAATGTTGAATCGACAATCCAAAAAAATAAATTTTTGAATTAAATAGTTGCATTTTCAACCCTAAAATATAAATTTTCAACAAGCAAGATGATTTACAACCAAATAGTTGAACTTTTACCCAAATAAATAAATTTTCAATGAAGGAGATAAATTTTCAACCAAATAGTTGAATTTTCAAACCAAGAGATGAATCTTCAAACAAAAAAATAAATTTCTAACAAAGTAGTTCAACTTTCAACCAAGTGCTCATCTCACCAGGCACTTGACTTAGTCCGTGGTTGATAATGAAAAACCGGGTTCACCCGAGAAAAAGTTTAAAATAAAAAATCTATTTGAGGACAGGAGTTTTGGTGAGCCCAGTTACAGAATATTATTAGTGAGTACCCATAGTTAATATAGTCAAACTTACAACGATTTGCTTACCCAAAATAGGTCAAGTTCTTCAAGCAGTCTTCTTTAACCAACGATTGTGATTGTACCCATAAAAAATTATGTTATGTACAATAAAACGTAGAAGGAAAGTTCTTCATTTACCTCGAAAGTATTATTCGCATGCATTTTATAGGGTTACCAAAATAAAATAACGATCAAGGATCAAATTTGTGATTTATTTTGCAATGTGTAAATAAGAATTCTTGGTCCCTTGTACAGAAATACTAAAACATTCATTGTAACATCAATGTAACGATTGAATACCTTCGTTTCAAATAACTCAGTTTTGAATTGTTAAGTTTAATATTTGATTCGAAATTGCTCATTTTATAAAAAACAGTCAAATATTATCCAATGTTAGAAAACTGTTTCTTATTTTAATTACAATATTTCGAATTGAATGGGTCAAGAATGAAAAATTTTAGACGGAAACAATATTTGAATAGGATTGGAATTAAATTAATGCGTTTTATTATTCAACAGCTTCAGAGTCGTCTTATAACATCAATTATTATCTATCTTCGATTTGTAATGCTCGAACTAAAGTTCAATCTTCAAAATCCTGAATCAGTTCATATTTAGTTAATCAACATAAAACATTTTTAATGAAAAATTTCAAAAGCTTCTGATTCTAAAATTAAAAGATTTTAAAATTACACATTGTTAACTGAACAATTTAATAATTGAAGAAATGAACAAGTGGACTTAACATTATCAAAAATTTGAAGTCGAACTTATTTTAAATCGCATTATATTACATGCTATGTACGAAATTCGTAATATTTTAAGTGATTTAACATTTCTTTTTTAAGTTGGTAAAATTCACGGTCAAAACGAATCGCGTTTTACACGCGAAATATCCTAAATTTCTTTGCGATTGAAGCTGCAGGACCTGTTGGACAATCCGCAGTTTCTTCTGGGGTCAATTCTTGAAAAGCACCGCTGTTCATGTTGATTTTCGCCCGTTTCCCCTGCGCAGTAACGTGCAAATATATTCCACAAAAAAACTGTTGGTTGCGATTACTGGTTTTGAACATTGCAAACACGTCACCATCGGGGGTTGATAATACAATTTGCTCTGTAGTTGGCATGGGAATTAGGAAAAATTCGAATGTCCGCTGCTGATTCCAGTAGGAAATGAGACGGATGAATTTAATTTCTTCAAGTCCATATCCACGTTTGTCACCAGAAGGAAGCCTAGTAGGTGCAACTATCAACCTGCCAGGAGGATGCTGTCTGGCAGAAGGAGACCTGGACCTAAATCTCGTAGGATGAATAGACCTTTCTGAAGAATTGTGTCTGATAGACGGAGATCCGAAATCAAGAGAGCCGGAAGCAGGAAACTCGGAAGCCAGTACACGCAGAGCAGGAGAGCTAGACCTCGCAGGAGAAGGAGATCTTTCAGGTGAAAGATTCAGGTCGATCGGTTTTTTATTAGATGAAGACTCGACACTCAATTCTGCAAAAAGGAAGAAAGGACTACATTTTTGCTTCAGCTGAAATATGAGTTTCTAACATCAATTGCCTGAATTGCTAGGTATATTTCTAATAATATTATAACTTTTAATAAATAGAATGTCTGGAATATTATTGATATCCAAATGTAAGATAATTTTTCTTAATCTGCTACACAATGACTAAGTATTTCAGTTCGAACAAATTCCGCGTTAGTAGGGATATACGAGGAAGGTCCGATTAGTACTTAGCCTCACCGCCCTATGGGGAAAATATCGCAAGAGAAATTTACTATCGTTTAGCACATTGTCCTAGACGGCTGCTGTACAAATTTCAGCCGAATCAGACTCGTGGTGTTGTTTTGACCGCGCTCGTGAGCTGTCGTGTCAGCAGATTTCAGAAAAATGGAGAAAGAGCAATATCGGTCGGTGATTCGATTCTTGTTTCTGGAAGGGAAATCGCGCAGCGAAATCAAAAAGCGCTTGGCTGCTGTCTACGGGAGACATTTTCCTTTGATGGCGACCGTCAAAAATTGGTTCAACGCGTTTCAACGTGGTCTCACGTCGGTTTTTGATAAGCCACACCCAGGTGCCCCGAAAACGGTTACCACGGAGGATAACGTGACAAAAATCCACGATCAAGTATTGGCAGACCGCCGATTGAAGGTGCGCGAGATAGCTGAGACATTAAGCATTTTAAAAAACCGCGTGGGTCATATCCTGCATGAAATTTTGGGCACGAAAAAGTTGTCAGCACGATGGGTGCCGCGTTTTCTGGCTTTGTATTCCGAAGGAGTTTCTGCGTCGTTTAGTGACCGTTGACTTAACATGGCTACACTGGTACACGCCAGAGAACAAGGAGCAGTCGAAACAGTGAGTTTTTTCAAGGGAATCTGCTTCGAAGGAGGCGAAGACGGTCTCGTCGTCTGGAAAGGTGATGGCCACCGTTTTCTGAGATTTACATGGTGTGATCTACATCGACTATCTGGAGAAGGGAAAAAGGAGCACAGGGCTCTACTATGCCGAATTGTTGGGCCGATTCGACGCCGAATTGCAGAAAAAACGGTCCCATTTGGCGAAGAAAAAAGTGCTCTTCCAGCATGACGACGCACCAGCTTACACCTCCGCCGTCGCCATGGGCAAATTGGTCTAATTAGGCTACGAACTTCTGCAGCATCCACCGTATTCTCTAGAATTGGCCCCGTGCGACTTCTTTTTGTTTCCCAACTTGGAAAAGTCACTAGCCGGGCCGAAATTTCAGCCGAATAAGGAGGTCATCGCCGCCACGGAGGCCTACCTTGCAGACCTCCAGAAAACGTATTTTTCAGACGGGTTAGAGATGTTGGAGAGCATCGCTGAGTAAGGTGTATCGAGCTAAAAAGGGACTATGTTGTGAAATAAATCGCCACTTTTCTCAAATTTTCGTTTTTCTTCATTAGGCTAAGTACTTATCGGACCTCCCTCGTACATCAAATGCTATTTTTTATTACACACACAGTATGCTTTCACCGAGATAAATACATATTTTATTCATTTTTATTTTCGACAAATTCAGATAGAATTTGGACAAAAATATCAGCACTTATTATACTTGACAGATTGAAATACGGATAGAATCTGGTCTACGGTGAACAATTTATTATTTGCGAAATCCTCAAAAAAGATTGTAAAAATATCGATATTTTATGGAATCGAGTAGAATAGAATATATTTGTTTATTCGGTGCTACATTGAGTTGCACAACTTAGCCAGACTTAACCTCTAAACATGTTATAGTTCGTGATGTAAATCATGACCTATATTTTAAATAATTAAGGTAATAAGTTTACAAATAAAAAAAGTGTCGGTAAGATAGGAAGCCGGTCACGTGACCCACTCGTCACATGGCCTTAAATGCCCAAGAATTTATGTTAAGAAAATGCTCTCGAGAATATTCTTAGAATTTGAGCTCGAACAGAGCATTTATTGTTTAAACAAATATACATCATAATTATTACATATATTTTTACAAAAACATTCTAGGGTGAAAAAAACATACTTTTTTTTTAAATTACAGACAGGCAATTCCAAAAAGCCAGGGAATTCCAGGGAAAACCTGACAAAGTTAGGGCATTTACGAAAAACTAAAGTTGAAGTTAATTTGATTATTATGGTTAAAAATCGCAACTATTTGGTTAAAAATTGATCTGTTTTGGCTGAGCATTCAAACTATTTTGTTGAAAATTCATCTTTTTTGGTTGAATTCAACTGTTTTTGGTACAAAATTAAAATCCTTTTCTGTTGAAATATAAAAAATAACGTTTTTCGTTGAGAATTCATCTTTTGTCGTTGAAAATTAATCTACTTGATTGAAAATGAAACTATTTTCTTAAAAATTTATTTATTTGGTTGATGATGAAACATTTTAGTTGAAAAAACTCTTTTTTTGTCAAAAATTTAATTATTTTGTTGAAGTATATGCTTTCTAGTTAAATATTAATTGTTCCAACTAAAAATTTAACTCGTGCATGTTTGGTTCAAAATTTATCTTCTCAAGTTGAAAATTCAAATATTGGGTTGAAAATTCACGTACTTTGTTAAAAATTCATCTATTTTGGTAAAAAATTCATCATGTATCAAGACTAGGCGCATTCACAATATAGTTCTCGCTTAAGTATACAGAGTCCGTACTTATTAAAATTCCATTTGTTTTATTTTATTTTGCTATTAATGTCGTTAATGGTAAGGCCAGATCGTTGCTCGCTACTAAACTGTATTCTTTTACTATTTTAGCAACTTGACTTATAGGTGTCTCAAACATATCTAATTTATCTCCGCTGTATTCACAAAACAGATTTAACTGCTTATAGATCCTGAAAACCGGCGACATAAATTGTATAGACTTTTTTGACACAGGTGTGTAAAAAAGACTACTTCTTGCGCAAATTCTCGGTACTTTGAATGGTAACATATATAGTAAATCCGGACAGTTCAATAGCCCCCTGATCAGTTTTAGTCCAAAAACTATTGACAGCAAAAAGCGTCTTTCTTGAATTTTCAGTGAGCAGAATCTTACACATAACGACTCATAATCGACACGCTTAGAAGGGTAAACCCCATCTACCCTGAAAGCAAGTATCTTCAGAAATCTTTTGTTAATTTTCTCTAGAGCTTTTATTGATATTTTTCTGAAGGGGCTCCATATGGTAGTTGCGTATTCCAGCCTAGATCTTACATATGCATTAAAGAGTACTGTGAGCGTTTCCACATCCCTGAAATGTTTACAGGATATTATTATGAATCCAAGCATTTTATTTGCTGATTTGACAACACACTCGATTTTTATATGAAATCTAAGCTTTGTGTCAAAAGTTATACCGAGATCTACTATGCTGAAGGCTCTTACAATAGGATTTCCATCTATTATACATTCAAATATAATGGGCTATAACTTCCTACAGAATGACACGACCTTACATTTATTTATATTTAATACGAGATCTAATTTCTTAAGCAAACTGATGAACTCTTCTAGATCTTTTTGCAGCTCTACGCAGTCTCTAACATTTCTTATTTTTAACATGATTTTTACATCGTCTGCATACAATAATTTTTTCGAATTCCTAGTGTTACCTATGTAATTAAGATAAATATTTGACAACGTAGGTGCTAAGCTTGAGCCCTGAGGAACCCCCGATGTTGGAGTATAAGCGTTTGAGGTGCAACCTGCATATTGTACAACGTGCTTCCTATTTTGCAATAGGTCATTGATGAGCGAAACTACATTGCCGGGAAGGTTCAACTTTTTGAGCTTATCAACTAAGATCGCATGATTGTATTGGTCAAAGACTTTGGACATATCTAGATCGATAACATCCAACTGAAACCCCTCCTCCAAAGCTTCCGCCGCCATCACCAGTTTTAAACACAGGACATACTCTAGTCTCCTTCCACGCGTTCGGATACGCGCCTACTTCTAGAGCTTTATTAAATATGTATAGCATAGGATTATTTATTTATTGATTAAAAATGATTAAATATTTATTTTTAATCTATAATAAGCGTCCCTAATAGAAATTTGAGTAAAAAATACCAAAAAATGAACGCTTGATGGGTGATGAAAATTTAATTATTTAAACAATTATTTCTTTATAACTTTCTCGTGTGACATACATGAAACGAGTGATTTCCAAAAAACACGATTTTCGAGTTTTCGGTTAAAAAAGCACAAAAAACAGGTATATTTGGTAGGTCATTACTCGTGACATATTTTGGGTAGGAACATCTTTTTTGTAACAACGCAGAATTTAGTCCTCTTGTATTCATTCTCTAGGAACTTTCTCTTGTGATAACCCCGAAACGAGCTATTTACAAAAAACTGAACTCTTGGCATTTACCCGTAAATTCAGGTCGAAATGGGTCACCTTCGGCAGGTGCTAATAACTCGCGATCTATTGTAGTTAGGACAATGTTCTTTTTTTTGAAATTACAGGTATTTACGTCTACTTTAATTCATCTGTTGACCATTTTCAGATCTGGCGATCAGGATCCGAGCTACAGAGAAACCAAAAAAAAAAAAAACATGTGATTTTTGGCAAAAAATTGAAAAAAGTCGGGGTTATTTGAAAGGCCGTAACTCCTAGACTATTGGTGGTAGAATACCCTTTTTTGGGTTTACGTAGAATTTTACCTACTTTAATTTTGGTAATTTACTTTACCGTACAACAAGACTAATATTTGCACACTCGATTAAGAGTGTTTTTAATTTTTTAAATTTTCACTTCCAAAAACCTTTCAATTCTATATAAATTATACTCAATTTTGAACATTTTATTTTAAAATACTGTCTAATTTCGAAGGCTTTGAAATTTAAATTGCCTGGTTTAGAAAACTTTCAATTTGCAATTTTTTATATTTAAAATTGTTCAATATTAAATGTTTTAATTCTAAATCTATATTGTTTACAAATTTAAAATATTATTCTACTTTGAATATTTGACATTTCAGTACTAATTTTATACTAATTCAGTACATTACAGTACCAATAATTTATTTTAACTTCCAAGAATTTCGTCCTTAAATTCAACGTTGATTACTATAAATTTAAAGTTGTTCAGTTGTGGAAACTTGAATCTTAAAGTTCAAAGGAAAAATCTAGTAAGAGACATATAGACATTTTTTTCTGAGATTTGTTTAGTTTTTAATTAGGTCGAGTATTGAGCTCCGGCAAATTTTGCCGTATTTAAAGTTTCTAGTCCGGCAAAGTTTGCCGTATCTAAAGTTTCTAGTCCAGCAACTTTTTATGTCAATGAGAAACTTTCTGTTCCGATAATATTTTTTGCTACTTTAGAAGAAAAGTACAATATTTTACTATTTTATCATAAAACGAGGAATATTAAGTTATAAATACCCACAAAGTGTCATATAATGAAGAACATTGAACACTAAAGAATTGCTCATCGCATTTTTCCCCGTTTTTTAATTTTGTAGTCCGGTGTTTTTTGCCGTATTTTAATTTTGTAGTCCGGCATTTTTTGCCAGATTTACGTTTTCTAGTACGGCAAATTTTGCCAGACTTAATTTTTCTAGTACGGAAAATGTTGACATTAACGAAATTTCTTTTCGAATTTCAACTTTTTTGAAAAAACTTGATTTTTGATCTTCAAATTCAATAGTGGCATCCTTCAAATCCACAAGTGTCACTAACACACGTATTTTTTAAAGGGACACTTGGAAAAGGGGTTCGAGATGTGGCAGATCACTCTTCTGTGACCAGTAACTAACTCATGTATTTTTTAAAGCGAGACTTGGAAAAGCGGTTCAAGGTGTGACCGATAACTCTTCTGTGACCAGTCACTGACAAGCATTTTTTTGAATGGAGGGCTGGAAAAGATTTCGAGACAGATCACTCTTCTGTGACCAGATAATAACACGCGTATTTTTTAAAGGGAGTCTTGGGAAAGGGGTTCGAGATGCGATAGATCACTATTCTGTGACCAGTCACAAACACTCGTATTTTTTAAAGGGAGACTTGAAAAAGGGGTCCGAGATGTGACAGATCACTCTTCTGTTACCAGTCACTGACAAGTATTTTTTTTAAGGGAGAGCTGGAAAAGGTTTCGAGATGTGACCAATCACTCTTCTGTGACCAGATACTAACAAGTATTTTTTGAAGAACGAGAAGCCGCGAGCGTGTATCAACCGGCGCGGCGTGTTTCCAAAAAAAGGTGCAACCGGCTTACTGAATTCTGGTACGAATTTTAACACTTCAATATTAACAACATTTTTTGCTCCGTCACAAAATTTCTTGATTCTACGTGGAGGAAGTATCCTGAGAAATGGTTTACATTTTTTTTCGAAATTTTTAGATCGAATATGTCAATTTTAGTGCTAATTTAATTGTTTACACTACAAAAAATGATTTAGCTGTCCCGACTAGACGTTTAGCTAGATTTCATCTACTAAGAAAATATAGCTGTGTTACCTAAATATCTAGCTGTTTTAGCTAATTTTGCCTTCTAGAAATTATCTAGATAATTTCTAGATGGCAAATTTTAGGTAAACCAGCTAGATATTTAGGTAACACAGCTAGAAATTGAGGTAACACAGCTATATTTTCTTAGAAGATGAAATCCAGCTAAGCGTCTAGCTGGGTCGGCTAAACCATTTTTTTCAGTGTATAACACTTGAAAACGGTTAGCTATATAAAAATTTGCATCACAAGTCAAAGTTTTTTTTTTCAATGAGCTTTTCAAATATAATTTTAGAAAAAAATGTTGGTAATAAATAATGAAATTGTTAATAAAAATTTGGTGAACAAAAAATGACGAGTATTTCGGAAAAGCACACTTGATATTCATAATCAGGGGACTTTTGCGGATTTTTTAACCTAAAGATACTGAGCGGCACTATTAGAGCATACAGAAGTGTTACTGGCTACTGGATTATTGGCGCATAGCAATGGATATCTTTATATTACTATATAATTATTAATAAAAATGTTATAGTTTACTACACTTACCAAAGGTGAGATCTGCACTCGCAAAATCTTCCAATTTAGCACATAAAATGAAAATAACTTGTTTTTTTTTTAATTTATCTTTTTGCTTTCCTGTTTTTAAGCGAAATATATACGTAAGAATACTCGTCCTGGTTTCTTTAGCCAGTGCTCATTACGACTTTTATGAAAGGCATAAAAAAAGAACAAAATTCAACTCCTCATTTAAGTTACAGTTATGCTAACCAAATGTTATCGAGTGAAGCAGAAGAGTTATTCCTCCTTGACGACTGCATTGAAATTCCTTTGTGCATATCGAAAATGCGTTGAGCAATGTTTTCATGTCCTGTTGAATTTATTTTGTAAAGGATGCTTGGTTCTTTCTCGAATTATATTCAGTGAAAGCAACATTTATTATTTGTCAGAAAAATATTGCGAAATTCATCAGTTTGACCAGTTTTTGCAAAAAATTATTAATCCTTAATCATTTCTAGTACAAGTACTTGATAGATTCAGGGCCGCTTGATGTGCATAACATTTTTCTGTGGTGCAATACTGTAAAGGACCTATCCAATATCGGGTCATGAGAACCCATTTTTTAAATTATGAAATTTAGAGTCAGCAGTTTAGGAGAGAAGAAAACAATAAAATTACACATAGATATGTATATTTTTTTATATTTTTCGATATTATGAATAATCGATTAAAAAACGACTGCTATTAAGACCTTCGCGACAGATATTGATTATTTACGTATTATATCTGATATTGAATCATAATTCGGTTAAAGGAGAATCTAGTCGGCTTCTGGTCTTAACAGTCTGTCTTGGCCTGAAAATCGCCAACTCTTTAAGAAACCGAATCTGATATTCTGATTTCACTTATTTAATTTACGATTATGAGTTTCGCTCTTATATTACCAAATTATAGACTAATCCTGAATTTATAGTTTGCTATGTCATAAAGAACGCAAGAAAGCTGTGATATGATAAACATTGTCAGTAATTTTCTCCTAATGGAATAACATAAAACGTGAGATAAAGAATATATCTACAGTCAGAAAACGATTTCATTGAACTACCTAAATTTTTGTTTGCTCAACCATAGAATATGATTATTACATGGAAAATAAAATATTTGGTTGACCCAACTAAATTTTGTTGTTGTTTTAACCAAATCTTTTAGTATATGGATATAATTGAAGATGTAGTTCAATCTTATGCAGTGTTACTTTTTCTCTGTGTATTTTTGGTGTAGATATTATTCATAGTTAAATTTAAAGCTTTTTCGGGTTTCAATCGTGTGCAAAACTACGAAACTTGCCGACGTTTCGTGAACATTGCAGTATATATATATATATATATATATATATATATATACATTGATACTTTCCACATTCCATGTCTATTTTCCAGGGGTCGAAATAAAAACATTTTAGACATTTCCTTATTTTTACAGAAGCTACAATAGTTCTGGAAATAATTTTAAAAAACTTTTTGAAAAAGAGATAAAATTCTCCGAAAAATTAATAGGCTCTATTTAAGTTAATATTTAGGTTGTGTCTAGTCGTCCCAAAAATTAGGGGAGTTGGAAAGGGAGATGGACTAGTCATTCTGAAAATTCGGAACGACTAGCCAAGCTTATGAAAAATATTGGACTAATCATCCCGAATTTCGGGACGATGAGACACTTCGTAATATTTATTTTTCTCCTATAAAACAAGGCTTAATTTGTTTAGTTTCTCATGCTAAAAAGGAATCTGAGACTAATTTTAATTCTGATAATATGTTTTCAAGATATCGTAAAAAATCTGCACAATGGCTCAAAGTTGACTATATGTTTCAAAGCAATTAAAATTGCTGATATCGAATCGAAAATCAGATTTTGAAAACACAAAATGACTGTTTCAATATGGCGGACCACATATGAACAAAATTTCAATTATCAAGAAACTCGGTGTGATAACTTGACATTAATAACTCTATGTTTTTTTTGGGTCGCTTATAACAGGGATTCAGGGACTTCCGAAAATTGAGAACATTGTAGGAATTCGGAGTCATTTCGATAAATAGAAGAAATTTAGGGATATAAAATAATTCAGAACATGCAAGGAATTCAGGCAATTCAGAATATTTCAGGATTTCCGAGAATTCGAGGATGTAAGAGAATCCAGGAAATTCCGAATACTAAATTAATTCAGGATAATCAATGATTTCAGGGGATCAAGAGAATTTCACAGATTTCAGAACAGTTAGGGAATTTAATTAGAGGGGTGTTAGGAGTTGTTTTCCATATCCTACTTAGGGAAATCGGAAAATTTTAAGAATGTTTTTTTGATGATATTAAAACATCATCCTCTTGGTCATTAAGATGAGCAAAAACTCATTGGTTTAAAGGAACTTGATTACTGCAAAAATGTTCGATTTCCCTCAATCGTATTCATAATAATATAAGCAGCATTTAAAGATTTCCAAATAGGTATAAATTACTCTATTTTACCAGGAGTGCACCAGAATGCATGTTTGCACGTGAACTTGTAAGTTAAAAATCTGATCGTCTGAATTAAGGCGTGTGCAGTTGGGAGTGTACAATTTGTGCCACGTGGACTTCTAAGTTGAAAATATGATCTTATTAATTGAGACGTGCACAGTAGGGCGGAGTGCAAATCATTAAATTAGTGGAATCGTTTGAGCTAAACAAAAAAAAAATTACAATTTAAACTTTATTTTTTCAAATGGGGACGGGATGCTGGCGTGTCATCAGCCCCCCCCCCCCCTTACGAAACACCTACTATAGCTCCTAGAGTTTCGTGGCGCAATATTTTCTATTGGTGGCGCATACGAGCGCATTTGCGGAATTTTATAGGGTCCCAAGAAAACCCCACAAGTTAAAAATTGGATTTTTCAAGTTTCTGGCGCTAACTATTATTTCTTAGGGGTTTCTATTAGTAAACATTGTTTCTAATATACAGGAAAATTGTTGGAATCGTCTAGGCTTCATAGAGTAGCATTACTTGAAGAAGTTCCAATATTATATAACAAACAAAATTTTTTGTTATAAACAAATTATTTGTTTAAAGAATATTTTCGACAATTATCCATAATTTTACGGCTTTTTTCAAGTTATATTGCAAGAAATTTGAATGGAAACAATATGATAATGCAAAACATTTCTCGTAAGATTATAATTTTTTATATTATAAGCAAATTTAATAAACAAATGCATTAATCAAACGACAGAAGGAGAAGGTAAGGTACATGGAGGAGGTAGAGAAAGCAATAAAGGAAGGAAGAGAATGGGAGATGATCAATAGAGAAAGGAGTGAATGGAAAGGAATCAATTAAGAGATAAGTATGGATGAATGGACGGTATACTTCAAGAAATTGCTAGGAGGGGTGGATAGCAAGGTGAGGGGGGAAGGTAGAAAGATGAAGGACGGAGGAATGGAAGGTGGGAATGAGGTGACCAGAGAGGAGGTGAATCAAGCAATTGAGAAGTTAAAAAGAAACAAGGCGACTCATTCATGGCGAACCACAGCGCGCACATCTGGGGCAAATTTCAAGTACTCGTTAAGGAGGAATTGGTTGTGGTCCCGGCGGAAGTTCTTCATCCTCAGCCACAAGTAGAACGCAGAGCCCAGTTATGTTTCGTTTGTGGATTCCGGAAGCCGTCTTGACTGACTCTACCCTAGCAATGCCGCGTATAATGGGCGAGAGTTAAGAACAGCCGCAATTTCTTTCAGTAAAGTTTCGAGTTGCTCGTACGTGAGCTTTTGATCTTTCGTGAGTCGATTCAGGTGATGTTTGAAGCTTTTGACCGCGGCTTCCCACAATCCGCCGAAGTGCGAAGAGAGGGGTGGACAAATTGCCATTCGATACGTTTGGACGCGGCCAAGCCTTGAATCGCGTCTTGGAATTCTGCCGTTGCGTGTAATTCGTAGAGTTTTTTGAGCTCGTTATATGCTCTTACGAAATTCGTCCCGTTATCGGATTTCATTACCCTCGGATTTCCATGCGTGCTAAGGAATCGACGAAAACACCCGAGAAAGCCTTCGGTGGACATATCTGAAGCTAGTTCGATATGGACGGTCTTAGAAGCCATACATACGAAAACGCAACCGTAGGTCTTAATAAAACTGCGATTTTGATCTTTCTCCTCTTTAATCAAGACCGGACCGAATAGATCTACTCCCGTTTGACTAAACGCAAACTCAGATACTACTCTGGACTCCGGTAAATCGGCCATTTTGACATGGGGAAATTTCGCTTTTTGACGAATAGACGGTATGCAGTGGTGGAGTACGTGTCTGATCTGGTTCCTTCCGTTAAGGATCCAAAATCTTTCACGCACAGCGTAAAGTGTGGATTGAATTCCACCGTGAAGATTTTATGGTGGACATCGCGAATTATAAGGTCTGAAACGTGATGGTTGCTCGGAAGCAACATCGGATGTCGTTGATTGAAAAGAAGGTCCGAATTTTTTAGACGGCCGCTTACTCTTATTAAACCGTCATCGTCGAGGAAAGGATTAATTTCGTCAAACTTAGTCCTACCCTTAAAGATGCCGTTGGCTTATCCGGAGTTCAACCCTTTAGCGGATTTAAGAAGTTTAATCTCATAGCTAAAACATTCGCGTTGAATTAAAAGGAGAATGACACGTTCGGCATGCGCTATTTCAACAGGGGAAAGATAGCGGACGCCCTTTCGCGACCTACCCGTATTTGGGGTGTCGTTTGGCAACGGTTTCTTTCTTCTCCAGCGAAGGAGATAGGCGAGTGACCTAATGAGACAACCGTAATCCGAAAAGCGAGAGTAAATTGCACTTCCGGACAGAGCGGTAACTAAAACGATTCCTTCCTTAAAACCCGGTAGGTTGTTTGGAAGCGATTGTGGCGACTGAGGCCAGTTATCATCAGAGAGAGATAACCATTGGGGACCTGACTTCCAAAGTGAGTTGTTGAGAAGATCGTTCGGTAACTGCCCTCGTGACAGTGAGTCAGCTGGGTTGTCGTTTGAACGAACGTGTCTCCATTCGACTTCGTGAGTCACCTTTTGTATATCGGCTACTCTATTAGCTTCATAGGTACGTAATACATGAGGTGGTTTCTTTAACCAGCACAGAACGATCATAGAATCGGACCAGAGTATTGTCCGCTCGATAGGAAAAATTAGTTGAGCTTTCGATTCAACGTATAATTTTTTTAAGAGTGCCGCGCCGGCTAGCTCTAACCGAGGGATGGTATGATGACTCAATGACGCGACTTTAGATTTACTGCCAGCTAATCTGACAGTGACGTTTCCGAAAGAATCAGTAGAACGAATGAAAAGGCAAGCGCCGTATCCATGCATGGATGCATCGCAAAACCCGTGTATTTCGGTAGAGATTGCATTATCGCATCGCAAATATCTCGACATCGCTATTGCCTGTAGCTGGGGAAGTTGATCAGCTACGGCAATCCACTTCGTCTGGACGTCTTGGGGAAAAGATTCGTCCCAGGTAATCATCGCCCTCCAGCACTCCTGAATCAAGGTTTTGGTATAAAGTATTAAAGGACCTAATAAGCCTAAAGGATCGAAACCTTTGGCTATCTGCGATAAAAGTTTCTTTTTGGTGGAAATAGATTGAGCGTTTTCGGGATTCACAGAGTATGTGAAGATATCGCGTTGAGAATCCCAAACAATTCAATGGTAAAAATACAATGCACACATATCAACTTTGAATGAGCGTGAATATGCCAAGTGTAGGTTACCTCAGGTGATCTTGAACTGAAAGGAATATGCAGATTACAATTTTAAACAATTAATTGTTCCTAATGAGAAGTATGAAGTAATAAATTTTAATTGTAAAATGCAGATTAAACAAAGATTGAAGAAATTCAAATGAAATAATATTGTAATATATCATAATTGATGCAACAATTTATTTCTAAATTCAATAATTATGAAATTGTAATTCTTTTTACAATAATTTCAATAAATTATCCTGTGCAGGAATTATAATATTTGCTTATTCAGTGCACATGCTAATGGCTGCAGGGAATACACGTGTCAGAAACAAACTCCGCAATCCGCTCATATCTATTTGCATCCCAAACATCCAAATGTTTAGGACTTCATACCCGCATTTTCGTTAAAGATAATTTTTATAAAATAAAGCATGAGTAATAGTTCTTGTGAATTTAAGATTGATATAAGATGATTGTGAAGTTTCATAACCTAAAGATTGTAATTTATTAATCTTTCACTTTCAATGATAACGAGATTTTATAAACGTAAATTAAACAAATAAATTCTGTTTTTATTGTATGAAATATATAAATATATTTTCAACATTCAGATGTAGTGTGATGCAAATACGTGAAAAACATCCCCAGATAACAATACGTGCCGGCACGTGATCGGCCCGACGGGCTGGAGACCAACCTGCCTGCTAAATGCATGCGTCAGGCCGGCTTAGTCGGAATGTGACCGAAGGGCGGACAACTGTCCGGCAGATTAGACGCCCGTCGGTCGTGCAAACGGCGAGGAACAACGGGCTTGCGACTTGCTCGACCGCTGCAGGCTGATATTGCGATTAGACTGAGATAGCAAACGCGCATGCGCGTTTTGGATCAGCTGTTCTTGCCGTGTGTGATGGCGTTCACTCGTGAATTTTCACTCGGATTGACGACGTGAGTGAAAAGTGCTTTCGTTCGTTTTCTTTGTTTGCCTATTGTAAAAATTTGTCTTGTTTGGTTGTAAAATTTAGACATAAAATTCGTCCTTTCAGATTTAAAATTCACCTTTTTTGGTAATTTGGTTGTAAATTCACCTTTGTAAGTTGAAAATTCAACAATTTTCTTTGAAATTAAATTATTTTATTAGAAATTAAATTTAAATTCGCTTAAAAATATATATCTCAGTCAAATTTCCACCAATTACAATTTTTTTTAAAATCTTTCTTGAAGCTTAAAACATGAGAAAGTTCAAAATATTTTTGATTGTAGCGTCGTGATTTTTCACCGTCATAAAAGAAGAATCAGCAAGAAACGGGATTTTGACCCTAAAATCAGATTTCTGAGGCATGCCATGTGAAAATTATCTTTTTACTCGCACAGTCGAACGTCATTTTACCGGACCGTCGGTCATGCAGTTCGCTGGACCGGGTCGCTCCCGCCTGTCGGGCTGGCTATATAGCCATCAATGGTGTGCACATTGAGGTGCATATCTGCCGGCACGCCGGTCCGATCGATCGGACCAAGGGCCGGCAGATAGATTGCAGTCGGCGGGCATTTTGCTATCTGGGTATAGTCGCAAATGGACCAGACCCTCTTTTTAAAATGGTCAGGAAACACGAATAAGTGGGCAAAGGAGCATTTCTGTACAAAGCAGCGGTTGAGGCTGCTGAAACACTCGGTCTTGACTTCAATATCAGGGGTGAGCCAAAAGCATCGAATCTAATCCATCTCGAGTACTTACTCCTGAAGGCCCGAATTAAGAAAGCACAGTAGAAAAACCTCCGCGAACAGCTCCTCGACAAGAAGATGCACCGCATCTTCCACAGAAATGTGGAGGATCTGTCGATGTCGTATGAGCTAACATTTGCTTTCGTTAAATCACCCGGATTGAAGTCGGGCACGGAGGGTTTCATTTTGGCACGTCAAGACGGTGTTATTTCCACTCTAGTATACCGTCGCCACATTTTGAGCCAAGACATTCCCGATGATAGCTGCAGAGCGTGTCATGCACAACCCGAGAATCTAGGACACATATTATCTAGTTGTCCAACTCATGGGGGAACGACCTACATCCAAAGGCACAATGCGGCACTAAGAGTGCTTTATTACCATCTCTGTCACTCTTACGGCATCACGATGTATTTTTATAGCATGAGTTTATAACATATTGGTAGATCTTCTTTGGTTGAACAGTTTTTATCTTTTCATATTTTTTTTTTCGTCTCTTGTGTCATTTTTAAAGAAATTTATTTTTTTATTTTTATGCTTATTTTTTACGATTGAAAAATATACTCCCCCTTTATGAAAATTATAAATGACAAATTTTTAGATCCACTTTGAGTGAACAAGTTTGCATAATATATATATTTTTTTTCCTTGTGTCGTCCTCGAAAACATTAAATTTTTTTATTTTTAGTGTTATTTTTCACGAATAAAACAAAAATTACGCGTCCTATCAAAAAGTGATTAACAACAAATTTGTAGATCTTTTTTGGATGCACGATTTATGTATCGTCATTTTTTTTCGTATCTTGCATAGTTTGACCGCAAAATGGAATTTTTCATTTTTCGTTATTTTTTGTGCGATCGAAATTTAAACTTTCGATTTTTCGTACAATTAAAAAATTTGTTGTGATAATCTTGTAGGTGTCTTAAATGGAAACGTTTTTCTTCTTCTGACTTTTTTTCATATCATGCGTTGTTCGGCTTAAAATATTAATTTTCGTTGGTTTTCTGGGATATTGAAAATGCTATAACTCTGATAATTTTTAGTTTATCGAAAAATTTCAAATGAATAAATTGTTTGTCTCTTGGAGTACTACTGATAATCTTACATAGAATTTTTGAAATTTAGAAAAAAGTAGTTTCAAAAATTTTCAAAATGTGCTCACTCTTTGAATTTTGATCCAAAATATCTGGTTAACGAACTCGATTTTTCTTTTTAGGCCTTCGAAAAGTGTGCCAAAGCACAATCTAATCTGATCAATCTTTCGAAAGTTATCGTGCCTAAACGATACTACAGACTACAGACAGACAGACGGACAGACAGACAGGCACCTTCGTAAAAACCGTTTTTTCTGAATCAGGGGGTCTCGAAACGTCGTCATTTGATTAAATCCGCGAAAGTCATTTATCACATAACACCAATACCTTGTCATTGAGATGAGAATGTAAAAAAATCGATTTTTTTAGCCTTCCAAAGCAGGATCCCCCCTTAACTTCAAAAGGTCTGTGCACAAACATGAGTGCTGTACAAAGACCGAGCGCGAAGTGCAAGAACTAACAGTGCGATGAGAATGTGCCCGCTCAGCGGGCAGATTTTTTTAATTTGAAAAATGTTCTGATGTAACAACAAATTTTAATCTAATAGAAAGTTTGTGAAAAAATATTTTTTTACACTTGAATTTGATAGAATTTTTCATTGTAATCAGAAATACGTATATTTGCAAAGTTTTATGTCGACTGGATATGTGAAAGTGTGTCAAAATGGAAATAAAAAATTTCTAGTACACATACATACCCTTATGGCAAGTCAAGTCAAAGATTGTAAAATAAAAATTTTAGCGCAAGAAAACTATACACACAAAAGAATCATTGAATCTACTTTTATAAATAAGTAAAGTAAAGTTTGTTTATTTATAAGAAGTTGTGGACTCCGGAAGCTACGAGCATTGTTCCTTAAAGCAACCAATCCCGATGCAACTGGAACGTGTACGTGATCCACTCATGCTGCTTCCATCCCACAAGGTAAGCAAGGGCGGGAAATTTACGCAAGAGGCTTCGTACAACAGTGTTCATTGGAGTCCGGTCTTGAGCCGCCGATGACATTACGCGGTAGACAGCACAGTTGGAGATAAAAGTTTCACCTTTGGATACTGGTTTAAAGCTACCAAACTTTGTCGAATGTTATGAGGAAGAGTGTTGACGGACCAGATGAAGTGATCCTAGAAGCAAAGCCTTTTGCATCCGGCTCTCGATGGGCAGAGCCTGACGCTGGCACGCCGGGATTTTGTTGAATTGGCTAAGAAATGAAGCTTTCATGCCTCCAAGTCGTTGTCCTCAGATCTCGGAGGACAATATCAGGCCTTGTAGCGCTGATACGTTGAGTGGTGGAGAATGAGAAATTTCAGAAGATCTTACACTGATCATTCTTCACAACGGACTCAAGTTCCCCCTGGGTGTATGGAAAGACTGGAAATAGTTCAATACCATAGAAGTGCCGAACATGGTAATATAACACTTTTAGAGCCGCATTGTGTCTCTCTATGTACCCGTAACGTGCATACTTTGAGCATCCACTCAAATAATTGGAAAAGCTTCAGGATTTGGATAGGATTGCATCCACTTACTCATATAATTAAAATAACCTGTTAATTAATGCAGAACGTCCACTATGGGCGTTCTATGGGTAAGCCCAATGTGAGCCCAAGCACAGAATCAAACACTGATCGCCTTTATTTATATAAGTTCTGATAATTAAAAATTCGGAATAATTGGAAAAGTTTCAGGGTTTGGGTGGGATTGCATCCACGTAATCATTTAATCGAAATAATTTGTGAATTAATTTCACTTTTTGTTAATTGGGCTACCCAGTTGGGGCCCAATTGGGGCCCAATTATAAGTTGGCCTAAATTCAAAATACACGTAAAAGATACTAGCAGAGATTCTCTCGATACTCAAAAAATCGTTCAATTCTTGAGAGGCGCCACAATGACCTATTGGCAAGGAGGAAGCAGAAAGAAAATAGAAACATTTTCTAAGTCCTTTCAGTCTCTTTTCCCAGAGAGAAGTATGAGACAGGACATGAGGACTGAAATCTCTAGCCACTCTCACTTGAACTCCTTTTTAGATCCTTGCGGCTCGCCCGCAAGTCTTCAGCTCCCGTTTCACTGTTGCGCAACAGTTTTTATAAGACCCACAGCTTTTCGTCCTCCCACTATTCGCGTGGGAGATGCTAGTGGGAGGCTGTGGAGTTTGCGCTCTAGATATTCTCCTGAGTGACGCAATACTTCGTGAAGTGCACTCAGAAGAATATCGGTTTGCCTATTTTCAGGAGGATTATGTAACACGCCGGTTACAACTGCCCCCCATTGAAATTGGCATACGAGATAAATACGAAAAATATGACTTTCGTGTCCTTCGTCTTCTGCTTACTGCCTGCTCACTTGATATTTTTGAGGTACCTTTCCTTAATCTCTACCTGGGCCGACTTCCAGCTCTCCACGTGATTTAGTATTTTTGCTGACCCGTTTTCTCTTCCATTGGTAGCTTGCGGCCTCTTCTTGTGGCGTGTTCTTCTTTCCTTGGAGGTAGCTGTTGGCTCTTCCTTTCGTTGAGGTTCCTCTATCTTTTCGTTGAAGACTCTCAACTCATGAATGTTCCATTCTGCTAAAATTTGTTCTACGGTTGCTAGTTTTTTCTCTGCTGTACCGTGTGACCAATTTTTATTTGAAAAAAGTAGTGGCGCGATTTCCTATGCAGAACCGGTGGATTTGTGTGGTAATGCTATTTCCCTAGGCGTCGCGGTGCTCGTAGATGGTTGTGGCACTGCGACTTCCCTTGATAGTGCGTTGCTTGTCGAGGGTTGTAATAAGCTGCCTTCCACTTGAGTCTCATGATCACTTGTTCCTACTCCTCTTCCTTTCTTGTGTATCGAGAGTTTCGGCACATTTACCTCTGATACTATAGTGTTTTCAGGTCTGATTGTCCTCCGATTCTTTGTAGAAATAAATCGTGGCCTTGTTTCCACCGCCAGGTGTTCATGGGTTTCCCTTTCACAGAAGTCTTCGATTTCACTATCAATGTTGCATTGAATGGCTACGTTGAAATGAGTATCCAGCACTTCCCACTGAGCCGTAGCATCCAACATCTTCGCTGTTTATTTCAAAACTGACCTTCCTTGAACTCGGGGCCGTTTTCGAGCCCCTTGGGTCCAGTTTCCTCGGCATTTTCTCAACTCCCTCTCCCAAATTTCCTTTGGTAGTATTTCCTTAGATCCTTGGCATGGTATTGCCCTCCCTCGTGCTCGTTTTAAACTCCTTGTAGAATGTACACGTTGGTAGCAATTTGCTTCTTTATTTTATAGGGACTTTCGTATAGGGCGACAAATTTTGCCATTGTACCTGTCGCTGTGTGTGAAACATTACAGGCTTTGGAAAGTACCCATTCTCCCACTTCGAAGGTAATGCCCTTTTTGTCTTTATTCAGTCTTGCTAATTGCTTTTCCCGTTTCTTTTTGATTCGTTCTCGTAGCACGATGATCTGCTCGTGTCGGTCCTGAGGGGGTCGGGCGGTGTCGTAGGTAGTAAATCTGTCCACCATCTTTTCGGCTTCCTTCCCCACAGGGCCTCATAGGGTGTGATCTCCGTCGCATCGTGATATGATTCGTTCAAGACTGTTTCTACGTTCTCAATCTCAACGAACCACGATCCATGTTTGTCTTGCGGTAGAAGGGTTCTGAAGAGTCTCGCCACTTCTCCTAAGCCAGCCATACATACACAGTGTGCGCTAGAAATGGAACCATCTGTGAGAACGATAAGCCAAACGCTTAAATTTTTCTCGTTCATTCTCTGTGAGTATTTACCTGCAATAAATTATTTGTGTAAAAATATATATACTAAGGCCCAATATATTATACACTCTAAATTTGAATCAGAGAGATTTCACTGATTTTCAATCAAAATTCTTACTGAATTAATCAGTGACTCATTTCTAGCTATTCGAATCAGTGAGATGGCATTGAGAATCAGTCAAAATTCTTACTAATTGGATTCAGTGACGCGTTACTCACCGATTCAAATTTAGAGTGTAAGACAAAGCCTTTACCATTTTATCAAAAATGTAAAAATAAAAGTAGATAAACTAACCTCTCCAAGAAGAACATACTTCTCACTTATTTTTTTGAAACTTATCTTCAATACAAAGCCTGTTTCGAAGTACTTATAAGCTTGCAAGCTTTTGTAAGCTTTCAATTAATTACAAGTGTGATAACTATGCGTTAGAACAAAATAATTGACGAGATCAACCAGAGTAATCTCAGGTACCTGTTCCAAGTCCTTACTGAGATCTCGTTCATTTAACGCGTAAGAATCACAGTCTTCGATCATTTTTATTTTTTCCTTGCACCTTTATCTTACGTCACCTTTCAAGGTGCAAAAATAATCGCTTGACATCTTTGTAAAACACACTTTAACGCACTACAAAAATTCCAAAACTGTCACCACCAACTGTCACAACAACAACAATACAACTTAACCTCAATCACGGCACATTATAATTTTCCTTGATAGATTGTCCAAATCGCACACTTTCCAAATTGCCAACAATAATTAAAGAAATTGCTTTTCTATATGAAAAGCAAAGCTATATCACGATTTTTCACTTACTTTCGTCTAGGAAAATTAATTTTAGTCAAACTCCTATCTAAACAATGCTTTGCACCCCACCAAGTGGTAAGAACTTACAGATTTTGACGTTACCGACCGAGAGTGACGTAATCTTAGAATACTCTATTTACTGGGTACACTTATAACCTCACCATCTGTCACCCTCAATGCTCTCAAAACTTTTAAATATATGGAGCAATTATTTTACGACTATTTTCAGGAAAAAGCCTAACCTTTATACTTACAAAATTATTAATGTTCATGATGTTTAAAAACATAAACATATATTTATTCCTCCATATCTTCACTATTCACAAATGCAACTAAAACTTTCACTTTACTTCTATCTCATTAACCTACAATGTATTATTGAAATGCTTTTAAGTGAAAAATTTCACTTTTTCGTATTCAATATTATTCATTTGCATTTTTAAACTTTATGCGGCAATTAACAGAATATGCATGTCACGCCGCCAATTGGACACTTCTGACATGATTCTATGAGTTTTTCATACACGCACGGCCATCTTTCGAACTTATTTTAGCACCGTGCACAAACTATACCTTTTTCGTTGAAATGACATTTCGATTAAATCGAGTTTCGTTGGATCGCATACCTACCGAGTTTATTTTGCACCGGACAGACAAAGCTGATTACGTCCAATATTCCATAGATGGCAGCACGCAGTGCAGGAAAAAATGACTTTAGATTGATATTTCACCTCACATCGATGGACCACATCTCATTGCAGAAGAGATATTATAAACAGTAGAGCGGTTGGGTGCAACAAATGTGCAATTGATGGTCCCCTTTTCTTTCCTTTCCTGGTAGCAATTTTTCAGTATCTACTTCTTATTATTTTTAATCATTTTTATACACAAATACGTCAATCAGCAGAAAATATTGCCATAAAAACTTTCGAAAAAAAGCAGAACTTTTCATTCTCTTGACATCTTCTTGTGCGACGAGTAATTATTATTTATCCATAGTCTCATAAACAAGGTATAATTTAGGCATAATTTTATAGGGATCCTCGATCACATTTTTTTTACATTGCTGACCATAATTATCTCAAATAGCTTTTTCAATTTGAGCTATTTGTTTTGTTAATTATTATGGTTTTGAAAATAAGCCGGCGTAAGTCTAATAATATCTTCCCTTTCTTTTATGTCGTTAAGATGGTGCATTTATTAACAAGTACGATTCCTAGTACAAACTGTACTATGGCTTATTTATATCATAACACATGTAAAGGGAGTTTTTGCATATCGTTCCGTAGCTTACGGTAAACGCTAAATGATACGCTAAAGAACGTTGGATAGCGGAAAACCGTAACACTAAACTCGCAGAGCATGCGCAGAAACGTTATTATGTGACTAGCGTATACCGTAAGCTACGGAACGTAATTAATATTGGAAGTGCTAATTTTATTACAAAATGTACTTATTCAATTCATCTGAATAAAATAATCTTAACATTTATCGAATTTCAAATAACCCGCTGAATTTCAGCTATTTTCTGCCAATAGTCGTCTGCTACTAACAGGCAGATGTACATTTTGTATCTATTTTCCTATTTCTACATCTTTCCAGATACTGAAGTGTTGACATTATTAGAATAAGCTTTGAACGCTCATTTACACCTCTCTCTACTGGTCGTCAGCCAGCCAATACATCCAAATTCCTGTTCACAGGAAGGTTTTTCCGAAATCGGAAAATGTCCGACAATGCTTTGCAATGGCGGCAAATTTTTAATGAAAAATATATAATACAAATAAATATAATTTTTATATTAATTAATTGTTATTGAAAATACATTTTTCGAATATTTAGTCATTAGTTTTCTACATTATTTAAATTACATCCTATTCTATATATGAGAGCGCCACCTCTGAGGCGGGAAATTAAAAACTTAAGTCAGACAGCCGATCAGAGATTTTTTACATCTATTTTACATATTCCAGGTATTTTACGTAAAAAACCTCCTTTAGGTATTTTACGTAAAAAACCTACAGTTACGCGTAACTGCACATCCCTGATGGAATGTATGGAAGCACGATGTATGGAAAAACGGTGAAAGTGCAACTTTGCGCGCGCTTGTTTAAATAAGTAAGTGTTGAATTTTTGTAAATCATATGATACATTCTTGATTTTGAATTGAAAAAACGTAAAATCATTGTTAATGAAATTTTTATTGACTATTTTACCAAATTTCAAAATAAATCACACAAGCCAAAGTACTATAATTATTGGAAAATTGTGTTCAGTCAGTTTAGACAAATTCCATGTCAAATAATCTGAAGAATTTCAGATATTGTCAGTAATTTTCAAGAAAATTCTAGTATTCTTTCCTTATGTTGTTGAACGAAAAACCCTAAATTAATTTTTGAAAAAATTAAAAAACTTCGGAGATATTGAAAATTGAAAATTTTGGTGATTTGAATGATATTAAGGTATATTTTTTAAAATTATTTGTAATAAGACGCAAAGTTGAAAAAATATTTGTTAAACAAAAAATCAAAAAAACTTCTTAATTTTTCAAAAACTGATATTGAAACACAATTTCTGAAAAAAAACTCACTTTTTATTTTCTTTTTTTTCTATCTAGATAGCTTACACTGTCCTCTACAAGCCCTGTAAATATCAAAATGGAATCTCCCTTAGTTTTCGAGAAATATGTATTTTAATACGTACGCCAAAACCATACACACGATGTGATTAACCACATAAATAATATACGAACAACAGAAGACTATTATAATCGTATGAACGAGCTTCAGAGTTCAGACTCTCGTACGCTGGGCACACCAATACACCATGCCACGGTGTATGTTCTTAATTATTTCTCGAAAGCTGAGGGACATCTCATTTTGATATTTATAGGGATTTTTTAAGCTATTTATAAAAAAAAGTGTAAAATATGACAAGCGACGTCTGGCGATGTTATAAGTGACAAGCACTTTCACCTTCTGAGATTTTGAACAGCGCCACCTATCTTTTGGACGCGAAATTATCCCTGATTAGCACTTCATGTAATATATGCTCTAAGGGTATTTTACGCTTAGAGGATATATTACTGTTGTAGAGGGATGATAAGTATAGAGGCGACAATGCCACCAAGATGGCGCGGGAATGAGACGTCGGCAGCAGGACGTAGTTCGCGAACTAGCGATGGGTGGCGCTCGTGTCGCAAACCAGCCACGGAACCAGGGGTGGGACTCCGATGCCTGAAGTAGAACGGACCTCTCTTTCTACCATGTGAGATAGACAACGAGGCGCGATCGAAAACGAAACAATGGTTTCGAAAGCTCTCTTTCTATCGTATATGGTAGACAGAGAGTCTAATAGTTTCAAACGATAAGTACGACTTGTCGTTGGAAAACCATCAAACCCTCTCTGTCTACCATATACGATAGAAAGATCAAGGTCAATTTCAACATAGAGATAGGGCTATGTGGGCACCTCAAGAAACCCGAAATTTTGCAGCCCATCTATATCCCAACCCTGCTTTAAATCCAATGCAAAAAACAAATAGTTTGATTTGTAATTACTGCAAAAAACCGGACCACATGCTCAAAGATTGTCGAAAAAGGCAATATAACAATAAAATGCGCCAAGAATTAAATCCTCAACAACCTCAAGGTAGGTCGGAAAACGGGCAAGACCTCCTCAGGCAGGATGCGATGGGGCAGGCATCAACGTCACAAAATTAGAAGCATCCAAACAAACTGAAGATAAAAATCCAGAAACAATCACTCAAAAATTCAATTTTATTAAAGGAAATATAATACCGTCAATTGTTATTAAAGCCTTAGGTATAAAAACCCCGTCCGTTTATTGATCGATACGGGCGCCGGATTGAACCTCTTAAAGATCGGGGATATTTTTAGGGAATGCATTAGTTAGCAATAGTCAAGGTAGGGCTTATGTAAACATTGCTAATACTCAGACGGAACCCGTAGAAAAGCGAATCCCACAAGTAACCCTCGAGGATTTTGAGCAATTAGCAGAGCAACCTGTTGATTCAGATTTAGAAAGCGAATTAAATTTTTTTAAACCCGCGGAAGAAATATTCAATGATTTTACCAATTTCGAAGATACTTTAACTCCAGAAAAAAGGGTTATAACACTACTTATAAAGAAAGAACGGAACAAATTAAGGATTTACTTCGATTACAGCATTTAAATACAGAAGAATTAGAACACGTAACAATTTTAGCCGAAGAACATGCGGAACGATTTCACATCCCCGGAGAACGACTCACCGCTACCAGCGTTCTCCAACATAGGGTACTAACGACCGACGACCAACCTGTTTTCACGCGTCAATATCGATTCCCGCCCATACGCAAGGAGAAATTACTAAGACAAGCCAACGACCTATTAAAAAACGAAATTATTAAGGCTTCGCGATCCCCACTTAGCATCCCTGTATGGATTGTTCCTAAAAAGGCGGATTCCCAAGGTAATAAAAAACGGCGAATGGTTCTTGATTTTCGGAAATTGAATGAAAAACCCGTAAGTGACTCGTATCCTCTTCCATACATCCACGAAATTTTATACCAGCTGGGAAATGCACAATATTTCTCAGTTTCCGACCTTGCTTCTGGATTTCACCAAATCAAAATGAGTCTGGAAGATTCCCATAAAACGGAATTTTCCACCCCGTATGGTCATTACGAGTTTGACAGGATGACGTTCGGTCTTAAAAATGCCCCAGCTTGCTTCCAACGCATCATGAATATTACCCTGTCAGGTTTGATTGGTACCGATTTATTTGTGTATCTCGACGACATTGTCATCTATGCTAATTCATTAGAAGAACACCAACGAAAATTTAATACACTTATGAAGATATTACGCTCACCAAATTTAAAATTACAACCGGAAAAATGAGAATTTTTACGTCCAGAAGTCATTTACTTGGGTCACATTATCGATAAAGATGGGTAACGTCCAGACCCCAAGAAAACTATCGCGGTAAAAAATTTTCCTGTCACGAAAAATGTCAAAAACATTAGACAATTTTTGGGACTCGCCGGATATTATCGCCGTTTTATGGAGGGTTTCTCAAGAAAATCTGCACCTATGACTCATCTTCTGAAAAAGGACATTTCCTTTAAATGGACAGACAAACAACAAAATGCGTTTGACGCACTGAAAAATGAACTATGTGAAGAACCCCTTTTAGAAAGACCTGATTTTGATAAGCCATTTATCCTTACGATGGATGCGTCAGGGTTTGCGATAGGTGGAATATTATCTCAGGGCGAAATTGGAAGAGATAAACCAGTAAGCTACCTATCCAGATCACTAAATGTTCATGAAGTAAAATACGACACGTATAACAAAGAGGCTTTAGCAATTGTATTCTGTGTTGCGCATTTTCGGCACTATCTGTATGGCAGGAAATTTAAAATCGTTACCGATCACAAACCACTTATCTGGTTTCAAAACTCAAGCGATCCATGCTCGCGTGTTACCAGATGGAAATTGAAATTGCCAGAATACGATTTCGAAATGGTCTATAAGGCAGGTAAGATGAATGTGAATGCAGACGCATTGTCCAGAAATCCAGTAGATCCTTCCCAGTGATACGAAAGATGGTTGAATTTCAAAAGTTTATAATTATTATTAACAATAATAGCAGTCGCTCATCTTGATATCTCACTGGGATTCCGCCTTTGTCTTCCAAGTTGATTTTAAATTTTGTGATTTCTGGAATATGTAAGAGCCTAAGCACTAAACGTAAATATCCGCTAGAAGTTTTGAGCTAGAAAATTTTGATGATTACATTACACTTTCATGAAGGAGAATATAGAAATTTTGGAATTCGAAATCGCTACAAGGCCAAAAAGTAGCATATAGGGATCCTAAAAAAGTATAATTACGCTGGGAATCACATTCAAGTCCCTCCCATTCACGCTTTATGAGAATGCTGCCACGGCATTTTTGGGCTAAGAATGTAGCCCCTCGGGGTCGAGAAAGAGTGTTCAATCAAGCGTGAAACACCAGCAGCGTAGCGACAAATGTTCAGTGCGCGGTAGGGTATATTGCGCAATATTGGGATTTCCAGTGTATTTTGGAATCGATAGATGTGCAGCTTCATTTCCAGCGCGCGAAAAAAATGTTTTAAAAATGTCTACTTTTTCATTCATGAGAGTGTAATCGTCCTCTATTTAAAATTTTAAACGGATATTTACGTTTAGGCACTCACAGAGTCCAAAAATTATAACATTTTTTCGCTGTCTGTCTGCACGCATACCCTAAATTTGAAAGATTTGTCCAATCGAGTCATCCTTTGTATCCCTTTTGGCTCCAAGGATATTTCGTTCTCGTATTTATTTAAACAAAGGAAAAACGTGCGACGTATAATCTGGACGACCCCTTAGGAAATTTAAAGCATTTTCAAATTTCAAAATTTTTTTTTCAAGTTTCAGAAATTTTGTTCAAAGATTCTGGTTCATAAAAAAGACTTGCAAAATGTCTCAGAAGAATTTTTTATTTCGATGAAAATTAAAAAGTTATATACTTTTCAACATTTTACAATTTTTCAAAAAACAGAAAAAATTATTTGTCTGATAGATTAAGAAATTTCAATCAAAATTTTTACTAGATATAAAAGATATTTCAACACTGTACCAATGAAATCTTTCGACAAGATCAAGTTTAAAAAATGTAGAGCATTTTCAAAAATTAATTTTGTTGCAAATTACAAAAGTTATATGCTTTTTAATATTTTGAACATTTTCAAAGAATAAATATTTTTCTGGTAGGTTAAGAAAATTCAATTCAAAATTTTTACATTCAAATAGATCATTCTCGATATTATACAATTTTTGTTTTCAAGAGATCGATAAGTTTTAATCGTGATTTTTAGTAGATTTCAACAAGATTTACAACTTATCTTAATGGCATTTTTCGACTGGACACAAATGTAGAAAGTTGTAGATAATTAATAAATAAGTAGATTACCTATATTGGTATATTTTTAAACCACTGTGAAATGATTTTCAATATCTTTTTCAAAAGCGAGTACAAATTTGTGTAAAGTTGACTTGAAACCGAACTTTGATAGAACGGAATCGAAGTCCATGGCTTAATGTCTCTGTTTAGTAAATACAAAAAAAACGTATGTTTTTTATAAAGGTTATATAAAAAAATATACATACGTCTAATATACCTTTCCATTTCAACTACATCTATTTATTTTTCAAAGAAAACTGTCTGTATAACCTAAATGTCGAGCTTGAAGGGCGAGTGTCGCAATGAGAATGAAATTGTCAAAGCGGTAGATGCTTTGAGAACCGACTTTATAAACAAATTAAAAAACAGTTATAACTCCAATTTATGACTGAATAGTGTAGTTGATCAGGGTTTTAATCACAGTTTCCGATTTAAGTTACAATATTTATGAGTGTGCTCCGTAGGTACGCTCAAATCTACCCGAAGCGCCTCGCGCACAGTGCGGGCATATTTTTTCACATTTCTGAAGGACAAAAAAGTATCCCAATTTATTGGGGATTTTATTCAATCATTTTTAAGAGATAATTCTTTTTTAATTCACCCCACTTTTCGGCGAAAATTCTGAACAGCAGTGTAAATAAGAGAAGAATTTTTTCGTGTAGGAGAGACCACCCTACAGTAGATAATGATCCTACAGTAGATTATTATTATTATTATATCATTAAGCCGTTTCCCTTTCGGGATAGGCGTGAATCGCTCGGTTGGACAGTGGTAATGTGTGGATGGGTATAAATTCACTTATTTTGTTGAAAAATCGTTTTTTTTTAGTCGAAAATTCCATTTTTTTTTTTCGAATTGTTTCTATTTCGTTGAAAATTTATTTTATTTGGTTAAAAACTTATTTCGCTTACTGAAAATTAAACTATTGTATTTTTTGTTCAAAATTTATCTTTCTTAGTTGAAAATTCTTCTATTTTGTTGAAAATTTGTCTTTTTCTTGCTAGAAAATTAACCTTTTTAATTGAAAATTTGATTATCAGATCGCAAAGTTAATTAGAAATCAAAATATTTTGTTGAAAATTCATGTATTTTGATAACAATTATCATTGTTCAGTAGAAAATTAATCTTTTTGATTGAAATTCCATTCCTTTAGTTGAAAATTATTTTTTTTTATAGAAAATTAATTTTTTAACTAAAAATAAAACTATTGCATTTTATGTCTAAATTTATTTGTTTTGATGGACATTTAATTTTTTTTAATTCACCTGTTTGGATGAAAATTAACCTATTTCATTGAAAATTTATTTTATTTAGTTAAAAACTTATTCCTCCAACTTGAAATTAAACTATTACATTTTTTGTTAAAAAGTTATCTTTTTTACATTCATCTGTTTTGTTGAAAATTTGTCTTTTTCGGTAGAAAATTAACCTTTTTGATTGAAAATTCAACTCTCTTGTTAAAAATTTGTATTTTCTGATTTAATTTGATACTTTTTTTTTATTAATATATTGTTTGGTGAAAATATCAACTATCACACTTTTTGTTGAGAATTCATTTTTTTTTATAAAGAATTCATCAGTTTGCTTACAATTTTAACTATTTTGTGGAAAATTCTTATTTTCTTGGTTAGAAATTAATTAATTCAACTGAAAATGTAATAATAAAATTTTTAATTAATAAATCTTAAGCTTTGCTCAGTTCTATTATGCACAAAAATGTGACATCTTAAATTCTTAAAAATATTTTTAGCTGACTCGAAGTTTTCTTGAAATTTTGAAAAATCATTCAAAATGTAAAAAATTGCCTTAAATCTTCCAAATTTTCCTAGGAATTTCAAGAAAATTTATTTAATATCTTGAAACCTTTCAAAATTCTTTTAAGGCCTTCAAAGTTTTGGTTTAAAATCTTTTTTAAAAATATGGATTTTTCAACATCTTTTAGAGTTTAAAATTCTTTTTCAATCTCTTCAAATCTTGTAAATATTTCTTTAATTTACTCGCTTTTTTTATTTTGTAATATTACCAAATTGAAACATTCTGCTTTAAAATCTTCTACTCTTTTTCGAAATTTAAGGAAATCTTTTGAAATGTTTTTAAATTTCCTCTAAATATTTATTTTTTAAAATAAAAAATCATAAAAAATTTTCACATAAATCATAAAAAAATTATTATTTTTTTATCGTTTCAAAATTGTTAAGCCTTCTAATATTTGTAAATTATTCCAATTTTTTGTGAATTTTTTGTTTAATTCTGAAAAATTAAAAAAACGGTCTTGAAATGTTTCAGATTCTTCTTTGAAGATTTTAGAAATACTTTGAAATGTTTTGAAATCTTCTTCCATATTCTCTTAAAATTAATTTGAAAAAATAAAATATCATTCTAATTTAAACTTGCTCAAATTTGTTCCAAATTTATGCATTATGGCAACATTTTGCTTTAAAATCTTATACACTCTTTTTCAATATTTTAGGAAATAATTAAAAATGTTTTATAATCTTCTCCAATTTACTCTTAGATTTCATTTTAAAAAAATCATTTGAAATTTCCCCTCCCTTTGAAATCTTCAAGGCTCTCTTCTTTTTTTGTTTCTTTCAAAAATTTTTTCTTTTCAAACTCTCAAAAACCACAAAATATTTCAACAAAAAGAAAAAGTCTTGAAAAAAAAATCCTAAAAAAATTCTTTAAAAAAGAATTCTTAAAAAGAATAGGTAGAACGGCTTTCAGGGTCCGTTTTTTCATTTGAAAATATTTAAAGGAAAGAACCTAGAATATTAATTTAGAAGTTTCATAAACTCTTCTCGATTATTCCCTCTAAAAGACACAAAGTAATATTATTAAACTCTTTCAAGGCTTTCAAATATTGGATCTATTGCTTGCGTCACGTGAACTATAAAACGTAATCATTCTCCACGATATGGAAATCTTGCCCAAGATTATAAATATTTAATTAGTGAATAAATTCTACAAATCTGTTGAATTTCCAAGACAAAAAGATGAATTTTTGTACAAAAGAGTGAAATTTTCAACCCGAAAATATAAAGTTTCAACAAAAAAGTAAATTTTAAACCAAATAGTTAAATTTTCAATTAAAAAAATTAATTTTTGCCAAAAAAAAAAGAAAATTTCAACAAAGTAGTTCAATTTGCAAACAAGGAGTTGAATTTTCAACCTAAAAAGATGAATTGTTAATAAAATATATAATAGTTGATATTTTAACAAGAAAATATTTTAATTTTAAATAAAACACAATTGAATTTAACCAAAAAAGACGAACTTTCAACAAAATAGTTGAATCCTCAAACAAAACTGATTAATTTTCATCTAAACAGTTACATTTTTAACCAAAAATTGATTTTCTACCAAAATATACGAATTTTCAACAAAATGTATACATTTTTAAACAAACAGTTGAATTTCTAAACTAAAAAATTAATTTTTAACCAAAAATAGAATGGTTGAATTTTTATTTGAAAAAATTAATTTAAAAAAACTAATTTTCTACAAAATAGTGAAATTTTCAACCCGAAAATATGAAATTTAAGCATAGAAGTTGATTTTCAAGCAAATAGTTAAATCTTAATTTAAAAAATTAATTTTTACCACAAAAAAAGGAACTTTCAACAAAGTAGTTTAACTTGCGAACTAGGAGTGGAATTTTCCACCTAAAAAGATGAGTTTAAAAAAATATATATAATAGTTGATATTTGAACAAGAAAAATGTTAATTTTAAATAAAACATAATTGAATTTAACTAGAAAATATCACTTTTAAAACAAACAAATAGTTGAATACTCAAACAAAACAGATTAATTTTCATCTAAACAGTTGAATTTTTAACCAAAAAATTGATTTTCTACCCAAAACGAGGATTTTGACACAAAATGACTAAATTTGTAACCCAATAGGTGAATTGCCAACAAAGAAGATTCATTTTCTACCAAAAAAGACTATTTTTCAACTAAAAAGTTAAATTTTTATTCTCAAAAACCTCAATTTTTAACCAAAAGTAGAATAGCTAAATTTTAAATTAAAAAAGAATAATTTTCAATTTAAAAAAGCGATTTTTCACAAGACAATCGAATTTTCAATACAAAAAAATTGAATTTTAGACCAAGTAGTGGAACTTTCTACCAAATTGTTCAATTTTCAAGCCAAAAAGATAAATCTTCTACAAAAAAAAGTTGAATTTTCAACGACAAAGTTCATTTTCAACCAAACAGTTGAATTTTCAACTAAAATTATGAATCTTCAACAACAACAAAATGAATTTTTAATAAAGTATTTCAACGTTCAATCAAGGAGTTGAATTTTCAAGCTAAAAAGATAAATTTGTAACAAAAATCTATACTTACTTGATTATCACCCAAATGTTGCTGCAATCTGATAGTCTGAGCAGAAACTGTCTTCACGTATGGAGAATCCAATACTGGTTCGAATTTCATTGCCCCGCAAGAACCACATTTTTTAGGCACTGTGTAATTTCCACCTGGCTGTTTAAACACAGTTTTTAATTTGCATTTTATGCAAGAAAATACGTGCCATTGTGCCAATTGTGTGGATCTGCCAACTCTCATCACACAACCTCTGGTGGTGATTAATTGTCCTAAGATCAACAATCGCATTTTAAAAAATTATCCAAAATCAGGGTGCCAGCGATACTTGGAAACGAAATTCAAGGTCTTTTCCAGGTTTTCCAGGTCTCCTTTTTTTACATGAAATAATGACAAAACCGTTTGTAATAGATGTAGAAAATGAGCTATTTTATATTTATTGACCAACAATTTTTAAAGAAAGCAGAACCATAAATAAACAAATTCTTCATTTATTGCATTTTTAATAATAATTAATAATAATAATTTTCTAACTGAAAACGTCTGAAAAATATATATATAGAACGATTTTGGACAATTTAATTAGAAAAAGTAGTTGAATAATATTTTAATAATATTAATAATAATATATTCTAAGTCGAAGCACTAAAAATTAAACATTTTTTTAAATTGAAGAATCACGAAATTTAACAATTAAAAAATTAAAAACTTTTGAATTTTAATCATTTTAAATTCAGAGCAATTAAAATTTGACAATTTGAAATTTAAAACTAAATTGAATCTTTCAAAGTCAAAGCGTTATGCACATGAACAAAAGCATGCACCTTAAATCTTCTGTTCCGCGACTTTACATCTCACGCCGTCAAGGTGGTCGTGAAATGCTAAATTTTGAATGTCTTTACAAAGAGATTATTCTGGGTACAGCACGTATAGTCGCAAATGGACAAGACACTCCTCTTAAAATGGTCAGGGAACACGAAGAAGTAGACAAAGGAGCGTTTCTGTACAAAGCAGTGGAGGAGGCTGCTGAAACACAAACCCTGACTTCAATATCAGGGATGAGCAAAATGCATCGAATCTCATCCATCTCAAGTACTTACTCCTGAAGGCCCGGATTAGGAAAGCACAGGAGGAAAACTTCCGCGAACTGCTCCTCTACAAGAAGATGCACGGCATCTTCCACCGAAATTTGAAGGATCTGTCGATGTCGTATGAGCTAACATTTGCTTTCCTTAAATCACCCGGATTGAAGTCGTCACGGAGGGTTTCATTTTGGCATGTCAAGACGGTGTCATTCCCATTCTGGCATATCGTCCCCACATTTTGAGCCAAAAAATTCTCGATGATAGCTGCAGAGCGTGTCGTGCACGCCCCGAGCATCTAGGACTATCTCTGTCACTCTTACGGCATCAGCCCAAAAACCGCTCCGCTAAACGCTTCTAGGGAAATAGAGTCAATTGTCGAGAATGAGAAGTGCCGGACATACTGGAAGTTCATATTCTTCAAAGAGAGGTATAAAGACCTTACAAGGGAGTTGTGTCGATTATACCCAGAATATTCTGTTCAGCTAATCGTCCTGATCACCGGCGCTCTTGAAGGTGCAAAGGTTTCACTGTTGAATAGCCTGAACAGCATCACTGCGTGGCAAGAAAATTCTGAGACACTTGCGGGAAAATGCAATTTTCAAGATTAGCACTTGCTCTCGGCGCAATCCTGCGGTTGTCCTTATGACGAACTTTTAACTATATATACAAACCCTGCAAACAACAGATTTTGTTAGTTTTTCTACATAAGAGTCATAATTCCATAATACTGTAATATTGTTTGAATACTGATAATCGACAAATTATCACAAAAGTGTATATTAGGAAAACAAATAATTGGAGATATGGTACCTCTTTCATGACGTACAAATTTTTCATTCAATTATTTAATAGAGTCTTTGAAGATTTTTCCGCCAATTAATAATCTACTGTTCTCGCAAACCCTTATTACATCAGAGCTATTCAAGTGTGATCTCCAGTAACCTCTAAGAAAAACTGTTTATTGTTTGATATTTTTAAATTTTTCGTCACAAATTGGCATTAAAAAAAATCACGCAATGTTTTTTAATTCGGCATATGAATGAAAGATGACTTCAAAAAAAGTGAAAAAAAACATCTTCTCCTAGGAAATGTAGTCGCATTCAGTTTAAGGGTTCTTTTATTATCCTTTAATCATTCTAGCAAGGAAATCGATATTTTCAAAAAATCAAAACCACAGGAGATTTTTTTATTATGCTATTTGAGTTGAAAATTATTTCAAAATAAGTGCAGGAAACATTAATGAATATGTTTAATTCAAGTAACGTTCAAGAGATTACAAATGCTTTCTACTTATATTAGTAGATTTTTACGATTTCCAAAGATTGCAGGTGATTTTAGGGGATTTCAGCGAATTTCTAGAGAACTCTTGAAAATAAATTAAATTTCATTTTTAAGGATTGTTATGGATGTTAACAACTTCAAAGGATGTGAACGAATTTTTGTAGGATTTTCAATAATTTGAAGGATCTTAAAGTATTTCAATGATTTTATGGTACTTCATAAATTTCGAGGGATTTTTAAAACATTTAACAGATTTCAAAGACTTATCAAGATTAAAAAATTTTTCTAAAGGTATCAATTTTTTCAATGAAAAATTAAGTTTCAATGAAATTCCAAGGAATTTCAAAGATATCGAGGGAATTGTAGATGTTTCTTGCCTGAAATAGATTTTCACGAAATTTGGGGTTGTCTTAAATAAACTGTTTCTTTGTAGGTTGTCTATTTTTCACATTAATTTCTTCAATATTTTTGTATGATTCATTTAAATGCTGATTATCCTATTATAGTTTTCTATATAATGATCTTCGATAGTGAATTTTCCATTAAAGCGACAAAATTGTAGGAAAGTCGTTATAAGAGAATCATTATTAGCTTGTACTGGTCAGGGCATTTTTATATCCACCTTAGTATACGTGATGGGATTTTACGTCTAGAAGTTTTCAGCAATAGGTGCAGAGCGTGTCATGTACATGCTGAGTAGCGAGAACACATACTATCCAAGTGTTCCACTCACGCAGGAACGACAGTTCCCTGCGGTGGTTCTTTAGCCTTCTTTTAAGTTAAACATAGTGAGAACTTCAAAACAGTTGCTTTAAACATTATATTGAGTAGAATTTGAAGCCCTAAAAATGATAAAACCTCTAAACGACACACAATGAAGATTTTCGTTTTATTTAAACTAACTTAAATTTGTTACTCATCGTGTTAATGATAAGTAATTAGCAATTCATACCTATTCACTATCGAATTGAGAAATATTATTAATTATTGAATAAGGAATTTTTTACTAATCTTCAGTGGCTCACGTCCATCTAATTTTATTGGTAGAATTATATTGAAGACAGTGAAATATTAGTAACTTACATTCTGGAAAATAATCGGGAAACTCTAGTTCAATTTGTGAAAAAGAAATGAGACTGCTTGTATTTGTTCTTTATAAAGAATATATTTTTTTCAAGAATACGGTATTTTTTGACTCACTCTACTTCGGCGGAGAAGTACTATGGATGGATGAACGGTAACTTGGCCAAATCGGTCTCTGTTTTTGCCTAGGATTATGAAATTCTGAAAAACACCAAAGGTCGCATTAGATTTTGACAAGGCTTTTAAAAATTAGACCATGAATTTTAATTCTTTTTACATCTCAAATTTAACGAGTGTAAGACACCCCATATAAGGATATATTCAAACTGCTGGTATTTCTAAAAATCCTGACGAAATTCGAAATTTCTTTTTCATTCAAAATTGGATTGAATCGATTTTAAATTAGACAGGTTCTATACTTGAAGTCGCAGCATCTTTCGGAAATTGAATGTTTTTCTTTTTAGAGGAATTTGAGCGACAGGAGAAGCCACACAACACTAGATCATGAACCTACAGTATACAATCATTAATTATTATTTAAAATACTGATGTGAGTAAAATAAATAAATTCATTTCCTTAATAGTGAGGATCATATACGCGTTAATATATTAAAATTAAATTTTATTATTCAATGTATTGCGTATTAGAATTTTTTGTTTCACATAGAATTTTCTTCTTTTTTCTTTCAGCCTCTGCAACATTTGACCACATTGTTCAAGTGTAGTGAAATATTTTTCATCAGCTTGGCTAGTTGTCGCGAAAATTCGGGAGGAATGGTCCATTTCCTTCTCCAACTTCCCGAATTTTTCGGGACGACTAGATGCACCTTATTTTAAAATATTTTCCAAGTATTCCAAAGACTATTCGTCCTCTTCAGAAATGTTAAGTGCAAAATATAGAAAAGTAGAATAAGAAATTTTTTTTCTCATTAATGGACAGAAACCAAGAGTTTTTTCAAATTTTGGATGAAAGTGAGTCACTTAATAGTAGAAAAAAAATTAGACTTACTCACACACTTACCTTTTCGGCGCAATCCCTTAAAATTCTTTTAAGACATTGGATATCAGAATAATTCATTGTAATATGTAGAAATTATTCAAAATCCGTAAAATATTAATGATATTATACTATTCAATTTTGAACGTTCTTAATTTGAAATTACACAGTTTTAATGCCTTTCAATTTTAAATGATCTGGTTTTATTAACTCTGATGCAGAATTATTGACTTTTGAATATTTTCAAATTGAGCTTTTTTACAATTTTAATCTAAAGCTATTCGCTTTCATGATTCTTCCATGTCAAATGAAATTGTTTAATTTTGAAGGCTTTGAGTTATAAGTGATACAATTTCAATAACTTTTTCATAAAATTGTTCCATTTAGCAAATTTGTAGGCTTGAAATTCTATTTTAAATAATTTCATTTTCAGGATTTTATTTATGAATGAGACCAGTTGAATTATTTGTAGGTCCATTCGAAATATTATCCTTTTTTTTAATTTCAGCTAATATAAAACTGCTGAATTTAGAACGTTTTTAATTCAAAATTATTGCCCATTATTTAAAATATTAATAGATATTAAAACTGAATGTTTGGATTTGCAACTGTAGGACAATGATCTAGATGTTTATGTGTTGCATCTCGATATCAAAAATTAATATCCAGATAGTAAAGCTTAATATCCTAAGGAGATTCAGATTCGAATTCAGCGACCGTTAAAACATGTAAAAGTCAAATTTTGGAACAGTGACACCTTTTTCTTTCGATCTAACTTTGATATGACCTTGATCTGACCTTGACCTTGACACTCCAGGGTCAAATGGGCCTCGGATTCAGACTCAGCGACCCCTACAACATATTAGTATGGTAGTCTAGCCCCATGTAGTCCATTTACGATTAACCCATATGAATCAGCTATATATTCAAATAAAATTACCCTAAAGTGACCTTGGACGTCGTCATAAAAAAATGAAATCATACATATCTGGACGTAAAATTTTCCGTTTTCTTAGAATCTGCAGTCAGAAATTTGTTTTTAGAGAAATGAACGAAATGAACCTCGAAATGTCCTTTACTTTGACTCGCGGAGTTCAAATGGACCCCGGATTCGGATTCAGCGACCCAAAAAATATAAACTATAGTAGTTATTTTCACATAAATGCCTTTTCTGTCCAGTTGACCTTTAAATGCCCTCGACGCAGATGTGCTGTGGTCAAACGGACCACGGATTCATGCTCAGCGGGTCAAAATACATAAGAATATATGTGTCGCATCTGTAGAACAGAAAAGTGTTTTTTTTTGTGTGTGCTGGTGTAATCAGTTTAAAGAAAAAATGAACTACGATTCATTAAATTAATTTTATCATAATTAGGACAATAATTACTTTTCAATTTATATTTTACAGTCATGGAAAGAAACTAGTTTCTTTACCTACTAACTATAACTAGCTTCTCGCTCAGTTCCTTTTGGAATATAGTTTAAAAGAAAAGATCAATATCCAATTTGAAATATCAATATTCAACCAAAGAGATGATGTTTCAATTGAAATAATGAATCCCCAACAAGAGAAATAAATTTTTCAACAAAACAGTTCAATATTTCTAACCAAGGAGATGAAGCTGCAATGAAAGGAATGAATTGTCAGCAAATTAGTTAAATGTTCCACCTTGTATAAGTTAGTTAACAAAAATTTCTTTACATATTAGCCAGTGTAGGTAGTCGTATCAGAACCACCTCCTGCAAAGAACTGTTTCAAACGTCAGTCAATTGTTTGACTTTTCGCAACCTTGTGTGGTTTTATATATGTCAAGAAAAGTGAATTTTCAGTTTTATGTCCTAAGTTGCGAGTTTTTTGTCAATATTCTTGTAATAGGCTTGCGACATAGTTTCCCATAATTTGTGAAAAATAGTAGGAGCGACAGCGGTTCTTATTTACCGACTGCTGAGATTTTAGTTATGTCGGTTATAAATATTTTATTTTCATCTTCGATGATTTGATTGTCTTGCGTTTTAGATTTGGACACTGATTGAATTCGCTGAGCATTTGCCAACGCGAGGAGAGTTATCAGTTTCATGAAAATGTTTTCTGAAGAAAGGTCTAAATTTGGCCAGAAACCTGAAAGGTGAACTAACACTGGGAGCAGATTCCATATCGCGTTGTACCTAGGCATAGAAGGCTTCATGATTGAGAAACCTTTACAAAGACGTTTAATCTTCGGATCCTTTCTTAAGTCTCAAGATACTACCAAAGCTAACACAGAGAGTTTAGTATTAATGTTCCATAAGATTTTATGTCGCTTATGTGTAGAGTCAGAAACTTAAGGACTTCCGTAGTAGAAGAATCACTGGTCAATAAGTTGTTTTCATTGCAGAACACAAACCAAGGGTGCAGAGGTGTTTTGTATTGTCGATGAGTGTTATGGAACGAAGATGCAAGTATTATTGGCAGATAGTCTTCTGGTATTCCTTGTTCGGTAAAAGCTTCCCAGACAGCTTCTTTGCCACTAGAGGGAGAAAGCAAGAAAGGAAGAAAGCCCTTCTAGCAGGTTCTTATATATTAGGAACCATGGTTGGGCTAGCCAAAAAGGCACTACTACTATCTCTTTAGCTTTATTTAAGACAATTCTTGAGCAGTTTTCAGAAATGCCCAGAGCGCTAATTCCCATTTTGTTCTATATGATAGCTTGGCAGGCTATCTATTGGCTATTACGACATTATATTATGACTAGATGGAATAGATGACGCCTACATAGTAGGTTCATCTTGGAAAAACGTTTGAGACCACAGAAGGCAGCGAGTAGTTCAAAATATTTTTTATGCGACCACTGCTATTCTTCATCCCACCAACTATAACCACAATTTTTATAAACAAATTCACAGTTTGGCGACTTTTCAATGAATAGGCTCAATTTTTGTTTACGGAATCAACTAGGTATGTCTTTCCGATGACTCTTCACTATGACTCTTTGCGAATTGAAAACAATTATTCATTATTCAATTAATTGTTATGAACTCACGTAGTAATAAAAATCAGTGCTTTAGCTTCTGGATGTAGTGATCTCTCAATTTGTGGAAACTGATAATATCTCAAGCTTCACAAATAAAGATCAGCAAAACACAACAAAGACTACAACAAGTCTTTGTGCATCTTGATTGCAGTACAATAACAATTTTTTTAAATTATGCTAACCAACTGGAAATTATTCCCATATAGTTGTAACACTGTTTCAACATTGTCTTTGATTTATCTGAATGTCTTAAAAGAAATGGCACTTGGGCAACGTTGCAAAAAAATTTCAACTTTGTCGATAAATAACAAATTTTTTAAGAATCTAAAACAAAATCTACTTCCACAAATCTTTTCAAGAAAGGCCTTTATTTAAACAAAAACGTTTGAATCGGATGATAGGTGTGGGCTAAAAATTGATTTGTCTACAAAAATGGATTGTTCGATGCAAAAACGGATGCATTCATCTAACCAATCTGAATAATTTTTGGAAATTATTTTCCTTAAAGTGATTTAATTGTCTTTGAACAAACAACATCACAACTGCAAATGTTAGTACACAAAACTTGAAGAAGATTACGATTTCTACACATCTAGAATCGTCAGAAAATGGAAAAGTTTTGCTTTCTATTCCGAAAACGGTCAGAGCCGATGAAGATTTTTGTTTAGAACTTCATCAATATTTCGTGAAAAGTAACTTGAAGAGGATGCAGAAGCCACTAATAGATATTTGTTTATTGCTATTTAATTTCATATTAGAATTCTGTTTAGAATTCAAAATATCCTCCATCTTTCCAGGTTTTTCCAGGTATATGAAATTTTACTGAAAATTCTAGGTTTTCCAGGTTAGTAGACACCCTAAATGTATTATTGTGCTGCTTTTGAATCGAGATGTGTACATTGGATCTAGCAGCAGTTTATCTTCTCGTATACACATACTTTACATTTCGTGCAAGCACACTTTGACTTCTCGAAATAAGTTTGCTTAACATTTTCCAGTCTGAAGGAATACTTCATGTTTGAGATTAACCTTTAAATAATTCTGGGGACATTCACAAAAGACGTGATACGTTTTCCTATTTTAATTAACATAAAGAATTATTCTTTGAAAGCCCCCCCCCCCCCTCCGAATTAAAATATTTTGGCTGCATGGACCAAATCTTTCACTTGATTCTAGTAAAGATTTTCGTAAATTATATGGTATATCCGAAAACAATTTTTGTTGAATCGATAAAATATTTTCTAAAATCAACTAAACGTTTCAACAAAAAACCTTGATTGAAGCAAACGAATTATGTCAAATGAACAAAGATTGTATTCATTTAATCGAAATGTTTTCTTAAATAAACCAAATATGGTCAACAGAAAGAGTTTTTTGAATAAAGAAAAATTCATGTTATCATTTTTTTTGTTTTTTTGTTGTTGTAAAAAATCAAATTTTTTCACTGAAAATGTAACTATTTGGTTAAAAATTAAACTGTTTTCGGCTGTTTTTCGAAAAAATTATATTGTTTATATTTATATTATGTTTTTTTAAAAATTATATTTTCGGCTAGAAATTCAACAGCTTTTCAAAAAACAATAATTATATAGTTAAATAATTCGTTTATTTATTAGAAACGCGTATTTTTCGACAGGAAATCAATTTTTTGGTAAAAAATGCAACTGTGTATTTAAAGATCCAACTGTTTGTAAAAAATTATTATTTTCGGCTTTTTGTTCAAAAATTAATCTATTTTAGGAGGAGATTCGAATACTTTGAAAAAAAAAATGGTTTCTGTTTGTTAAATCCAACTGTTCTTTTATTTTGAATTAAAATCTTCTTCTGTTGAAATAACAACTATTACATTTTTTGTTAAAAATACGTCTTTTTAGGTTGAAAATTTATTCGATTCGTTAAAAACATACCTTTTTTGTAGAAAATTGATCTAAATGGCTTAAAAATTCAACAATTTGGTATAAAATTAAACTTTTCGGTAGAAAGTTAGTTTTTTATTGAAAATCAATTCTCTAAAATAATACAAAACACCCGCTCTACCGACCGGATTGAAAATAATAATATTTAATAGTTTCTTGCATGTAGCCCAGAAGATACGTTTATAACCTAAGCATGTGTAAACTATTATTTTCGTCGGGCTTGCCCCACTGGCGAGGCCTTAATTATTCACGATATTTAATATACTTTTGACTTGAATTACGCTCAGTTATTATAATGACATAATTTGATATTGTTTTATCTGTCAAAATATCAAATTTTCGTACTGTAAGTATTGTCATTAATGTTGAAAATTTTATATTTCTGTCATCGAATCTTCCATTCTTTCGCTGTCAAAACTGTTTTCTGCATAATTTTTCTTTTACAATGTCAATTTCCAAGATTTTAGTAAGTCACACTATCTTTATGATAAAATAGATTTATTCAATGCAAAGTAGAATTAAAATTGTTAAATAATAACGATGTTATGAGAAAAGTCGCCTTTGCCCCATCGGCCGGCGCTGCCCCTCCTCACCCAATATACGTATGTACATATTTAAATTATATTTTATTCGTAAGGTATATTGCAAAAGCAAGTTCAAATTAGTGTAATAATAAAACGAATTAAAAAATCAATTATGTCGTTTTCTTTATATGAAAAAATACAATTTCAGTATTTCAATAGAATCGGGGAGGAGGGGGGGGTCCTAAGGCGCCATTTTATTAAATAGCCTAAGGGCGCCATTTCGCTTAAGCCGGTCCTGCAGCGTAAATTTTTCCGAAAGTAGGGGAATTATTTATTTTAAATAAAATAAATATAGGTACCACATTCACAAGATTTCAACTCGATATTACATTTTTAACCAAATAGTTGAATTTTCAAAAAAAAAAAGAAAATAATAATAATAATTTTCAATTAAACACTTCCATTTTCAATCAAATAGTTTAACTTTCAAAGAAAACAGACGAAGTGTTGACAAAAAAGTTGCATTTATAATCAAATAGTTAAATTTTTAACCTAAAAATATGAATGGTCCAACCAAAAAGACGTATTTCCACAAGAGTTGTATTTTCAAACAAGAAAGAAAAAAGTCAACTAAATTGTTGAATTTTCTTCAAACAGTGAAAATTTGAACCCTTTGATATGAATTTTCCAAAAAAAATGTAATTTTCAACTAAATAGTTGAATTGTCAGCAAAATCGTTGAATCCTCAACGGAAACAGATTAATTTTGAACCAAACAGTTGTATTTTGAACAAAAAAAAAGATGAAATTTCTACCAAAAGAAATTAACTTTCAAGTTAAAAACACGCATTCTCTACATAACAGTTAAATTTTCAACCCAAAAGTATGAATTTTCAACCAAGCAATATAGATTTTCACAAAAAAGTTGATTAACAATCGATTAGTTAAATTTTCTACAAAAGAGATGAATCTTCGTCCAAAAAAATAATTTGTTTACAAAGTAGTTCAACTTTCAGCCAATTATATGAATATTAAACAAAAAATATGAATGCTCAAGCCAAAAAGGCGAATTTTCAACAGTAGTCGTATTTTAAACATCGAAAGAAAAAAAAACTTAACAAAATTGTTGAATTTTCAAGCTAAAAAAGCCAATTTTCTACAAAACAGATAAATTTAAACCCGTTGATATGATTTTTTTTAAAGTTAATTTATAACGAAATAGTGAAATTTTCAACAAAATCGTGGAATCCTCAAACAAAAGAGATTATTTTCAACCAAACAGTTGCAGTTTCAACTAAAGAAGATGAAATCTCTACCAACAAAGATGTTCAAGCCTAAAAGATAAATTTTCTACAATAGAGTTGAATTTCCAACCCCAAAATATAAAATTTCAACAAAAAAGTTCATTTTCATCTAAATAGTTGAATTTTTAACCCAAAAAGATGAATTTTCAAACAAAAAGTTTAATTTTCAACAGAATAGTTAAATTTTCGGCCAAAAAATAAGACTTCTAAGAAAATAAGTGAATTTCAACAAAATAGTTCAATCAGTAAGCTAAAGAGATGAATTTTGAAACAAAAATTTTATTGTAGACTTATATAAAAAAATTAATTGAATTTTAATTTAAAAAAATGATTTTTCAAACAAAAAAAATGAATTTTTAACAAAGTACAGTAAACTTACGTATATTTTAAAGACCGCTTATTTTAAAGTTCACTTAATTTAAACCCCCTACACGCACTTATTGAAAGGAAAGATTGTTGGCGTTCCCAAGGACCCTGAGCTTGTGAATATAAGTGTTATTAGACATCTTAACACTGAAGAGACCTATACATACCTGGGCGTGCCTCAAAGCCACATTCACGACGTAACATCAGTGAAGGAGTCTCTCCGAAGCAGATACAAGCATCTTCTCCGACAGAATTGGTCTTCCAATCTATCGACGTTGAACAAGGTATATGCGACTAACATGCTTGCCGTTCCGGTTCTGCTCTACTCGTTTGAGGTGGTTCAATGGACGAAGAACGATCTTACGGTCCTTGATATTAGAAAGATATGGTAAGATCATGCATATGTATCAAAGCTTGCTTATCAATTCGTCAGTAACGCGATTATACATTTGACGCCGTGAAGGCGGACGCGGACTTCTGAATTTCCAGTTTTTATCATAAACAAATTGTTCTGAGTACAGCTTACATCACTGCCAATGGCAGAGAACCTCTTTAATAAATAGTCAGGACCCACGAGATGATTGGTGAAGAAGCGTTCCTTTACAAAGCCGTGGGCCAAGCAGCCGAAACCCTTGGTCTGAATTTTATCATCAGAAGTGAGGAAACTGCATGACTCCATCTAGATGCTTCACTTCTAATAGCCGAAATGAAGAAAGCAGAGGTTTAAAAATTTTACTAACAACTACTCAACAAGAAAATGCACGGAAACTTTCACAGAAATGTAGAAAAACAGTCCTTGTCGAAGAAGCAAGCTTTTGCATTCTTAAGATCATCAGGGTACAGAGGGTTTCATTTCCGCATTGCACTGAGGGTACAATAAACTTTTCCGCACCAGGATCAGGAGTAATCAAGAACTTTGGTTGAAAAAGCTTACTTCTACACTGGTGTCAGAAAGACACTGTTTTTCTACCTGAGGAAGGCGAGAGCTATCCTGAACCACAGGATTGTTCGGAGAGCGGACCTATTAGTTGACAAGTGCGTCTGCAAAGATGCAGCATTTTACCAGCGCTGTCTGCTCATGACCTGGGTTAACTACCGGAAAGCTTTTAATTCAACATCCCATACACTCATAATTTTTCTGTTAGAGAGCCTAAAGCTTCATCGACAAATCGTGAGGTACATAGAGAGATTGATGCCGCTTTGGAAAACCAGATATACTATCTCATCTGAAAAACATCATGTAACAACTAACATCATCACTTTTCAGAGATGTCTTTCAAGATTAAACTATGACCCCTCTCCTATTTTTCCTCACATTATTGCCACAATCTTCGCACTTCGCCATTTCCGAGAGTACTTCTGCAGCAAAACTGAAAATCGGAAGCATAACTTCACTTATGTATTTTTATGGATGACTTGAATATCTATGCTTCTAGTATACGGTAGCTTCACTGAGCTTTAAGAGTTATCGACAGGTATACAAGAGCGATTGGTGTAGACTTTGGACTATTGTACAAGTGCGCTACGATTCGTCTGAATTGAGAAAGAATTATTGTTATTTCCGAGGACCCTTAGCTCGTGGATATGAGTGTCATAGAAGACCTTGACGCTGAAGCGATCTAACCATTACCTGGGCGCCCCTGAGAGCCACATTTAGGATAGTTCGTCAGTGGCGGATGTCCTAAAGAGCAGATATCAGCGTCTTCTTCGACAGATTTGGTCTTCCAATATGCCAGAGTCCTGACTGCTGAGAATAACGTGTACATCATGGTTGAGGTGAAGAGGTGACAAGGGCCGGGTAGCACATACAACAGGATGCCGAGGAATGGTGTAGAAGACCAAAATCTTGATTCTGAAGTAATGCGAAAGCGGTTCCAGGGACAATGTGTAGGTAAAAGAATACAATGCTTGACACTTGTAACAATAATTTCATATCTTGTTTTACTCTTTGATAAAGGCTGATATTATACTAAAAAACTACATTTATATTAACGAAGTGAAAATAATTCAAATTTATCACATTTGATACGAAAATCCGATTTTTTACCGTTTTGAAACGCGTCTTTTGGAAAAGGCTCGGGAGATTTTGGTAAAATTCAATTTGCTTACTATCTTTCAGTTTATAAATCAAATTCATAAACAAAATGTTCAGTGCTATGACGTTTCAGTTCAGGTTGGTTCAAATACACAGTGCCCGTTTTAGAGAGTTTCCTCCCAGAGCTTCACGATAAGCAAAAGCTAAAATGGGTTACAAGTGGATTACGGTGGATTACAAGTGAATTATGACGGATTACAAGTGGATCATACGGATTACAAGTGGATTGCCTTCGATTACAAGTGGATTACCCAAGATTACAGGGGGATCACCATCAGATTACAAGTGAATTATGACGGATTACAAGTGGATTACCTTCAATTACAAGTGAAATTCCCCGAATTACAGATGGATTAGCCTAGATTACATGTGGATTAGCCCAGATTACATGTGGATTGGGCTGCATCGCAAGTGGATTACTGCATATTACAAGTGGATTACGCCAGATCACAAGTGAATTATCGCGGATTACAAGTGAATGACTGCATATTACAAGTGGATTAACGTGGATTGCAAGTGTATTACTGCTGATTACAAATGGATTCCGCCAGATTACAAGTGAATTATGACGGACTACAAGTGGATTACCTTCAATTACAAGTGGAATTCCCCGAATTACAGATGTATTACCCTGGATTACATGTGGATTGCGCTGCATCACAAGTGTATTACTGCATATGACAAGTGGATTACGCCAGATCACAACTGAATTATCGCAGATTACAAGTGGATGACTGCATATTACAAGTGGATTAACGTGGATTGCAAGTGTATTACTGCTGATTACAAATGGATTACGCCAGATTACAAGTGAATTATGACGGATTACAAGTGGATTACCTTCAATTACAAGTGGAATTCCCCGAATTACAGATGGATTACCCTGGATTATATGTGGATTGGACTGCATCACAAGTGGATTACTGCATATTACAAGTGGATTACGCCAGATCACAAGTTAATTATCGCGGATTAGAAGTGAATGACTGCATATTACAAGTGGATTAACGTGGATCACAAGTGTATTACTGCTGATTACAAATGGATTCTGCCAGATTACAATTGAATTATGACGGATTACAAGTGGATTACCTTCAATTACAAGTGGGATTCCCCGAATTACAGATGGATTACTCTGGATTATATGTGGATTAGGCTGCATCACAAGTGGATTACTGCATATTACAAGTGGATTACACCAGATCACAAGTGAATTATCGCGGATTAGAAGTGAATGACTGCATATTACAAGTGGATTAACGTGGATTACAAGTGTATTACTGCTGATTACAAATGGATTCCGCCAGATTACAAGTGAATTATGACGGATTACAAGTGGATTACCTTCAATTACAAGTGGAATTCCCCGCATTACAGATGGATTACCCTGGATTACATGTGGATTGCGCTGCATCACAAGTGTATTACTGCATATTACAAGTGGATTACGCCAGATCACAAGTGAATTATTGCGGATTACAAGTGGATGACTGCATATTACAAGTGGATTAACGTGGATGACAAGTGTATTACTGCTGATTAAAAATGGATTACGCCAGATTACAAGTGAATTATCGCGGATTACAAGTGGATGACTGCATATTACAAGTGGATTAACGTGAATTACAACTGTCTAACCGCTGATTACAAAGGGAGTACGCCGGATTACAAGTGAATTACGACGGATTACAAGTGAATTATGTCGGATTACAAGTAGATTACGGAGAATCACTCTTGATCAGCCGGATATCCCCTCATTTAAACTAAAAAGAATTTAGCCTTGGGCAAAAATCTTATCATCGCAAATCTGGATGCATTTAAACTTTTAGGACCTTTTATGGTTATTCTTTTGGTCATAAATATAAATAAATCTGAAATAAAAGTCTGGGAACATTATTCGAAATTCGTGAATTGAAATCGGATTTAATGAAATAATCTTGAAATCACATAAGAAATTTGTTTTCATCAAGACAAGCTCAGGTTCAGGTTCCACCCGCGTGATATTGTGGAAGAAGGAAGAAAACGAGATGCCACAAGCCCTCGTCGTTAGGACATCTCAATAAATAAAGTGTTAATTAAATGGACATTTTACTGAATTTATTCCTTGACCTGAACCGGAGGGCCTCGTTGTTCGTAAATAAGCCGATATTTATAGCTGGGCCTTTTGCGCATGCGCCTCTTGCCGGTTTTATACATTTTATACAGCACTGTTACTACCATTCTTCGAATCACTTTATTTTAATTTTAGTTTTAGTTTTAGTTTTAGTTTTAGTTTTAGTTTTAGTTTTAGTTTTAGTTTTAGTTTTAGTTTTAGTTTTACTCAAACAGTATTATTTTCCGACATAGACTTAAGACTAACTTTTTGCAGATAGTATGCGCGACCGTACCTCCTTAAGCAACAATTTTCATTATTTCTCAAATTGGTCAACTGCAATTTTTTTTACAAATGTTTGCCTCATATTCATGAATTTTTTCAAATGTTTCTCATTGCCTCTTGTATTTGAAATAATGCTCTAAACTTGACTCTTTTAAAATTTGTCCGAAATTCCTTACTTTTTTTTTTACATTTTTCAATCTGCAAAGCACACAACATTTTTTACATTAACGTCTTCAAGCTCATATACGTGGAACACTTTCAGCTTTCAAATGTCTATAAACTTATTACTCTAGCATTTTTTTTTTTGAGTTGTCAAGCTTCAAAGGCAGATGCCTGTCATTTTTCCTCGTCATTTTGCACTATTTGGTTGGAAATTCAAGTATCTTCACAGAAAATTTACATCTCACTTAAAACTCATATTTTGTTGTTAAAAAGTCGAACTGAAATTTTTTTTTGATAAAAATTCAACTTTTTTTGTTGTTAAAAATTTGTCTGTTTAATTTAAAAATTCATCTTTTTGGTAGAAATTGCATCTTTCTCGGATAAAATAGCAACTATTAGACTGAAAATTTAACACAAGAACAATTTTGTTAAAAATTGATACTTTTTTAAATAAAAAAGTCAACTATTTTGTTGAAAATTCAAATGTTTTGTTGCAAATCCAACTATGTTTTGGATATCTAATCCTTTTAATTTAAAAATTCATCTATTTTATCAAAAATTGCATATTTCTTGGATAAAAGTGCAACTGTTCGGTTGAAATTTTTTTTTTTTTACTTGAGGATTCAAATATTTTGTTTGAAAATTTTGGTTTAACCTCTTTGTTAAAAAACAATTTTTTGTTGGATATTCATATTTTTAGTTGAAAATTCACCTCTTTGGTTCAAAGTTGAACTATTTTGTTGAAAACTGAGCTTTTTTAATTACAAATTCTTCTGCTGCAAAGAGAGTCACATATTTATAAGAGTAACAAATTTATAAGAACTTCATATAATAGTCCATTCATCGTGTGTAGTTTTAAGATAATTTAATTTTTAGTTAATTATTTAATTCAATTTACCTAATTAATTTACTTGAATTTATTCATGAATTTACTAATTAATTTTACTTATAAATTTACTTCATGAATTATCAATATCGAATAATGAACTTGTTTCTTCTAAAAATGATGTATTGTTAGTAAAAAGTTAAGAGTATTTGAATTTTATGAATTGAAAGCGTTCATTATCAAAAAATTGTCAAAACTGTTGTTAAAAGTGTGATATCATTTGATCTAATGAAAGCCGATAAAGAATTAAAAAAAAGAAAATTGTTCCTTTCCTTAAAATCTATAAAATTGTATACTAAACTAATTTTCCCAAAAAATGGAAGAAATCGATAAGAATGGACTAAAATAGTATTTATTTTAACGAAATTCAACATTGTATTTTCTTGAATGTTTGTTTTCAGTTTAATAACAATGTGAAGGAAAAAAATGTAAAGAACAGTTAACAAACATAATTGTTTGAAAAATGTATTGTTGTTTATGACTATCTTCTCTTAGATAATTGCTAGAAAGTAGAATTTTTTTTCTGAAATTTTAAACTTTGCTCTGGCTTTTTATTTATGAACAAATAATAAATAAACAATAGAGAAAAAAAATTTTCAAAGGATCTTTCTTTTTGTGAATATGTTTTTCTGAAATAAAACAGGTATTTGAAATATTGAAGTGGTTACTGAAAACTGCAAAGTCAAAGAAAAGCTGAAAATTTCAGAAAAACCCGCAACTTTCTAGCATTACTCTAAGAGAAGATAGTTACAAACCAGAAGGAATTTTCAAACAATTATGTTTCTAACTTGCATTAATAATTATATCACTAATTAAAAAGTGGACAACAAGTGGAAAATTTAAGAAAAAACCGTATCTTTCTAACATTATGCAAAGAGATTATTAATTATTTAAAATAGTTTTTCCCCGGGTGGAAATTTAAGTCGGGATCTGGCCAGTAACCGGCTGCAGAGCCCGGCTTTAAGCCGGGAGCTGGCCAGGGAGCTCCACTTCAAGTCGGGCTGTGGCCGGGGTTTCTGGTCGGAATCCGGCCAGCATCGTCACGCTGCGCTGGCCAGCGTCCCAACATTTCCGCAGCTTCGAAAGTACGGATTTTTTTATCTAAGAATGTATGAAAATCAAAATATTTAGGATAATTACTGTGATTTACTAGATATCTTTCCCAATCACCTACTAAACTCAAGACTTTTAAGAGCTAGTAAATCTGAAAAACTGCAATTTCTAGCATTATTCATGGTTAATGTTATTAAGAATGGTAATACAATCATTTTTGTTAACTTTAATCAATTGTTACCGCATTTGAATTGAAAATTGGAGAAAAACTGAACTTTTTTTCGAAAAACCGTGAAAGCATATGTACTTGTAAGAGAGAGACACAGCTCTCCTGAGCCTTTCCATGAATTTACCTCACTTACCAGTATTTTAATGCGAAATTGCCGTCGAATTCTCGGATTCTCCAGTTCGCTAAACACTCTGTATCTACCTGTATTCAGAATTAATATATAATATTTCTGTACTATATATAGACAATCATACGTATACATTTTTGTGAATCATACTAATTTTCAACCGTAAATCTATTTTTAAATCTATAACCATTTCTGGTTAAAAACGTGAGCATTACATGAAATGTATAACAAATGCAGTTTGTCCTAGATCGAAACAAAAGTATAGTATTTTGTAGAAATCACCTTATTGAAGTGGATATATGTTGGTAGAAGCTAAATATTGTGTTCTGTCTCCAATTATTATTTCAAGAAAAAAATTCCCTACAACTCTTTTTTTAATTTTCAAAATAAGTGCGCAATCCTCGAACACATTCATTTGTTGAACAGTGTTTTTTTTGTGTAAATGGTTTGAAATATATTTAGCCATAAAAAAATGTCCTTTCAGAATTGGGAATATTTAAGTTGGAGAGAATGTTTTTCCTGAAAAAAGTCATTATTCAGTGAAATTTAACGATTCTTAAGAAATTAGTAAGTAGCAATAGTAAGAAGAAAATCATACAGTGCTCAAAACATTGTGTGGTGATGTGTGATAGCTTTTAAACCTCACTCAATTGATCAACAGAACACTGCATTTATGAATCGACGCTGAGAAAAACAACTAACTTTAGGTATCAATGTAAATTCAAGGCAGGAAAAAATCACAATCATACAGTGCATTTCATACACCTTGACACCGCCAGAGGTAAGAAATTTATTTCTGTAAATATTCATCACAATCATGATTGTCTAATCTTTGCATTAGAAAATATTGAAAATTATTTGAAAAATTATTATTTTGTCATTTGTAAAATCAGATTAATCACTAGACACTTTTGGATAATTTGCCTCAACTTTCGTCTCAATATAAACGCTTGTTTTATTATAAATTTGATGAATATACCATCTTTACAGCTCACTGCCTCCGGGCAAACCCTAATGGGGGCGGCTTTATATGTTGTGTTATTAAAACACTAAGAGACGAACCTCTTATAAGAGATATAAGTGATTTGAATTTGAATTTGGAATGATTTGGATAAACATCCAACGTTAAGCTATTATATCATTACCAGATATAATTTGTGCAATCCCGATATGTATACAATTATTTTTAAAATAAAAATAAAGAAACCTTATTCAAAATAAAAGTGTATTTTTCAATATTCCTCTGAAAAATTAGATTGAGAAGCCTGATTCATATGCTGCATTTTAGAATTAGCAACCTGAAAAACTAAACAATTTTAAATATAATGCAAGTAGAAATGATTAGTAAAAAACTACTCATGGTTCTTCAAAACAATCGATTCCAACGCAACCTGAACGTGTACGTCATCCAATCCTGCTACTTCTAACGGTTTTATCTGGCCCTGGTGATTGAAAGTTCCGAGTACTAGCAAAAACTTTTTTCACTTCTCCAGCAGTAATTTGTGAACACTCCTTCTCTGAATGTCGCAACCGTTACCTTTGGCAAAAGTTACGATAGAGTGATACATCTGAAGCGTCCTTATTTAGCTCATAAGTGCCTACGTATACTTCCCCCCAGAAGACTTGAATCTTTTCTCAAATAAGCGGATTTTCAACGACACATGACGTTTTTATTGTATAGACGTAAATCATGAGTAGCAAAGATAATCTTTCCATGAATCCCACTAACCCATAGTAAGACCTGCAGTCAATCTTCTCAGGACTCTCGATCACTTCTGACTCTACAGTTGTTAAAAGTTGGGTGGCTTGACTACTCAATTTGAGAGACCTCAAAACCGAATCCTAACCTCCAAATAGTGCATATAGAGAAAATTTGTATTTAGCAGAATACATTTTTTTTTGCTATTATCCCTCAAAAAAAGAGTTCCGGGACGTCTGTTGCTCTATTTTATAGCATCTCCAAATAGTTTTAAAATTTTTTAATTTTTGTGGACAAAAGCCCAGTTAAATATTAAAAATGAAATTATCAATTTCACCGAATCTTTAAAACCATACTTTTCATAACTGATCTGAACCCTAGATAAAAATAGTCTTTTTATCTTTCTTTTATTTTACATTTTTAAACAAGAAGATTAATTTTCTACAAACACAGACGAATTTTTAACAATAAAAATTCTTACTACAAAAAAAAGAATTTTAACAAAAACTGGATAGTTGAAATTTCACTTCAAGAAACTACCTTATTATATACATATTGTTCTATAACTACAATGAAGTGATACGATTAATTAGTTTACATTTACCCAACACTAATTAGGTGAAATTCCGTATAATTGATATCAGAGCAGTATACTTTGCCATTTTATAGCTTATATATTATAATGAATTGAATTTCGAAATCCTCAATTCGCATCACTTCAATATATGCGGGAAATACAGTCACGGGCTAAAATAAATATTGAAACGATTTCGAGTCGAAAACATTCCGAGTAAAAAAAAAGTTATATTGGCTAAAATTTTGAAACAAAAGGGGATAGTAGCTTAAATGGAATGAAAAGGAATTGAACTTCTATCATTTCTAAATGAAGGCTTTTAATATTGTATCATTTGAAATTAAAAGTGTTTCAAATTGAAAAAAAAAAATTAATCGAAGAATTTCGATATGGAGTGAATTCACATGAAAAATTCGAAAATAGAAGAATTTAACAATGTTAAAAACCTGAATAAATAAAGATGGGAGTTTGGAAACTGGATCATTTAAACATCAAGACAATCGAAATTGAATTTTTTCTAATTAAAAGAATTTAAAATAGAAAACTTTCCAATTTAATCAATTTTGAGCTCAAGGCCATTAAAAGTTAACAATTTGATATTGACAACTAAACTGAATGCTTCAATTCCAAAGCGTCTGAAATTGTACTATTTTAAATTTTTATAACATAAAAAAAATAATCGTGATTTAATATTAATACTGATCAGATTTAATTTGAAACTAAAGACATGTATAATTACTAAGAATTTTAGCTTAAAAACCTTTTTGTATTCAAATTCTTCCAAATTTCAAATTATACTTTGCAATCTTTCGCCTTTTCTATTTGAATTACATAATTAAAGTTTATGAAAGAAAGAAAAAAATTTGAAAACATTCATAACTCTAAATTCTGAACGATTCAAAATTAAAGAACTTATCCAATTACTCAGGTATCGATTTAGTCTAGGTAAATTTTGATCTATTTCAGTTTTAACCGACACGATTTTTTATTTCAAATCGTTTAATTTTTACACATCCCTTATAATTCTCATTAATTCTGAAATTTTCGAACCAGATACCTTTTCGATTTGAATTGATTTTTGCCTTAATACCTTCAACCAAATTGCGGACAATTTTTAAATATTACATTAAAAATTAAATATTTAAAATTTAAACGACAGCATTGTGAAAAATCGAAATTCAACCCTCCGAAACCTAATCCAAAAATTAAGTTAAAAGAAAAAGGGACTTTATTTCATGAGTTCAAGAATTGAACCTTTTTATGATTTCTCATTTAAAACTATAATTTAATACAGAATTTCAAATATAATTTTAATTATACGGGTTCTAGTTAAAAAATGTTAGAGCTGGTAAATTCAACTTTTGTAGCATAAGATCGGAATTATATCATTTTGTTCATTATCTGGTCCGGCACTGCAACTTTTCAATGAAACCAGGGGAATTTTATGAATTCAATAAAATTCCTGAAATCCTGAATGATTTATCAAAATACCTTGAAAACTTTTTAAATCGCTTGGAGTCTCTTGAAATATCTTGAAAGCCTTAATATTCTTTAAAATCTTTGGTGATATGTTGAGATATTCGAAAATTACACTGGTTTACAAAAAAAAAGGTGAGGACTATTTGACAAGACCACTTTATCATTATGTATTTTGATGCGCTGAATACGAATCCGAGGTCTATTTACCTCCATCACGTCAGGTTCAAGGTCATTTCAAGGATGAAAATGAAGAAACATGAGCATTAGTTACAAGAGTCACCGTGCCCCGCACTGACACCATACCCCACTTTCCCCTATTTATTTTCGACCCACCCTGATGCGTATGTGAATTCCTTATAGAATTTTCTACCTAATAATCTCATTTTCAAATAAATGTAGCGCTCTTTTTGCTGTGCCTTAATTTTCTTATCTCTTTATGCCACTCTTAAAAAGTTCTCCAATCGAACTCGACTCTTCGGATCGCAATCGAGAGCGAAGATGATGGATAAGCGTTCAAACACGATGATTGGGATGGTGGTAGCAAAGGGGGAATGAAGAAGGGGGTGTAAAAAGTTTAAAAATCGAGGGGCAAATGCTCGATGAAAACAAAGAGAAAGAAAAACAAAAAGAGAGGGAAAGGAGAAGGAGAAAAGATTGCAAAAAGAAAGGGAAAAGTCCAGCTTCGGAGACTGCAGGCCCCGCGCCCAACGTGGTGCCGCAAAGAAGGTCTTCAGCTTCACTCTTCAGTATAAAAACTCGCGGGGAAGCAAAAAACGCTTGCCTGCGGCTGTGTCGACCACGTGGGAGGGCATACGCCACGTGTTGCGGTGTATCACTATTCACTGACATTCACGCGTTTCCCATATTCACATATACACACATTCACATTCGCCAGGCACAATTCTATCTGCTAACTGGTGCTAACTATCAAGACTCTCAGCACGCGCTGACATAATACGATTTGCGCATCGAAAATTGAAAAATTGAATTACAATTACAGTTGAAAATAGGAGAAAAAAAAAACCAGGAAATCGTTCTGCATGTTTTTCTATTGTATCTGAATTCGAAAAAGTAGCCTATATTTTATATTCCGTGCATATTTAAATTTTTCATGTTTGTTTTCTCTGAGACATACCCAAATTAGAAAAAGAAAAACGGAAAACATTACAAAGTATCTATTAGTATTTCTGCTGGAACATTTTCTCGAATCGAATACTACTTTTTTTAAGACACTACGATGGCAAAAAAAAAATATTGAATTTTTTTGTAGTACCACCATTTTGTCAGGTTCCCAAAAAAAAGTGAATACGAGTATATTTTTGATATTGAGAGGGCCTTCAATCACCCCCTATAGTTTTCCATAAGAATAACATGGGAAAAATTAATAAGGGTTTTAAGCAGAATATTGCCGTTAATTATTATTTTTTTCTCAGTATTACATAGATCCTCGTGAATTAATAAATGTCAATATTTTATATATTTATGTACTTTTCATCGGAAAAAGCTAGAAAATCGTACTTTCTTGTTAGTATTTAGGGTTTCCGTACCCTAGATAACTTTACCCCGTACCCTTGCCGACTTTAACCCGTATCCTACCGTCTTCACCCCATACCTTACACGACTTTATCCCGTACCCTAGCCGACTTTACCTCGTACCCTACCCAACTTACCCCGCAGCCTAGCCAACTTTACCCCATACAATAGATAACTTTGCCCCATACCTTTGCCGACTTCACTCTGTACCTAGGCCCACTTTACCCCGTACCCTGCCTGACTTTACCCCATACCCTAACCGGCTTTACCCAGTACCCTAAGGAGGAGGGAGTAGAGGAAGTGATTTAATTATTGTCCTAATAGGCTACGAAACCCTTTTTTTAGGCGTATGGCGCCTACTTTGACTAATTTTCAAAAGTTGACCCTAAATCTTACTTTTTCTAAGTTACTTTTCATTGTTTTATTAGTTTTTATTTGTTGACATAATTTATTTTCTTGTAATATCGCAAATTAATGGTATTTTCTTAATGCTTTGGCCTAATTTATGAATTTTGAGATTGAATTTTTTCATTTTAGATATATATTTAATTTTTAAAGAATTTATAATCGTTTAAATTCAACTTTTGACAGGAAAAGGCTAGAAAAGCGTTTTTTTTGTTAGCTATTTTTTTTCATGGGTTCCAATACCTTCGTCTAATTCTGAAATATTTTACCTACAGCAAATTATTAAAACAATTTTTACTCGTTTAAAAAAATTATTATACTTATAATACCGCAAACTAACAGTATTTTTTGAAGGCTATACCCTAATCAATCAATGTGAATACCTATTTCTAAACATTTTCAAATGCTTTTTTAAGTAAATGTAAAAAATTAAAAATAATTCATGTATATATATATATATATATATATATAAGAGGAGGAAGCGAACTGCAGGTGAGAAAGAGATTAGAATGCGCGAGCAAAGTAATGGGACAAGTATGGGGTATAGGTGAAGAAAGGTTCAAGGACGATTGGAGGATAAAAGTGTGGATGTTTGATGTGTTAGTATGATCAGTGTTAAGCTATGGAGTGGAAATTTGGGGATGGAAAGAACATAAGAGAGTGGAAAGTTCGCATGAGAGTGGAAAGTTCACATGAGAGATTTTTGAGATGGGTCATGGGAGTGAGTTGGAGCTTCCCAGGTTATATGCAAAGGAAAGATATAGGACGAGAAAAAATAGTGGTCAGGCAAGTGAAAAGAGCCTGGAACTTAGAAGAGAAACTAAGAAGGGGAGAAAGAAGCAAAATTGCACAAGCGTGTGCTCGTGAGGTTATGAACAAAGAGAGGAGGGGTAACGTGGGGCGTTCCAAATGCGAGGATGAGAGATATGAAATGAGGTGGTATGCCAGGGAGGGGTAGAGACTGGGACGAAATAGAGGAAAAGATGAAGGCAAGGCTAGGGGAGGAAAGATGGAAAAAATCGCAGATTCAAGATACAACAGCTGGTATAGAATTTAATTAACATTTGGAAGATGTTATTACCATCTAAAGATGATAGCACAGGCAGGGGGAACCAGAGTACCTGCAAAAGATTAAAAAGGAGAGAAAATGGAATAAAGTGATGAGATTCGGAATGAGAGAGGGTGTAAGAGCATGTAGGTATTGGATGAATGAAGAAGAGAATCTGTGTAGAGTACTTGTATGTAGGTGTGATTAGGAAAAATGGTTGCATGTATTAGGGAAGTGTACAGGCGAAGAAAAGGGAGGGGGAGTATAGAAGAGAGAAGGAATTGGATTCTGAATGAAATTCGTCAGGGGGAGGAATTGTCGAAGAAGTTGGAATATCTGAGAGGGAAATCTGGATGCACAGGGTATGAAAAAAGCCAAAAAATGACTCCTAAAGAAGGAGAACTACGAAGTAGTATTTTGGAATAGAGTCTACTTTTGAGGTTGATAATGGTAAGAGGTAATGGAAGCCCAGGGCAAAGTCACAAGCGTTTAGAAATAAGAATAATAATTGAAGACGATATGTAGCAAGTAGTAACATAGTCTCGTAGAAAAAAAGTTATTGGAAATACATGCTTGGTAAGTCCGTAAACAAATTGAGCCCATTCGTTTGAAAATAGCAAACTCTTAATTTTTGAATCGAAATCAATTAAATAATTAATAAGTCTTGTAAATTTACAAAACAACATATAAAAAGCTCAACGGAAAGATTTTCTTAGTTGAACCGTAAAAAAATTGAGCCTATTATTGGGAAAATAGCCACCCTCTGAATTTTTTAATGAAAATTGCTTAAATGATTGATAATTATTGTAAATTTGCAAAGTCTCGTAAAAAGAATTATTGCAAATACATTCTTGGTAATTCCGTAAACAAATTGAGCCTATTCTTCATAAGATTGACAAACTCTAAATTTTTCAATCAAAATTGTTTAAATAATTAATAATTCTTGTTAATTTACAAAGCAACATAGAAAAAAGTAATCGGAGAGACATTCTTAGTTGAATCAGTATATAAATTGTGCCTATTTCTTGGAAAATAGCCAAAATCTGAAAATGTTTATAAAAATGGTTTAAATAATTAATAATAATTGTACATTTGCAACATTTCGTAGGAAGAGTTATTGCAAATACATTCTTGGTAATTTTGTAAACAGATTAAGCCCATTTGTTAAAAAATGACCAAACTATTAATTTTTTAATGGAAATTGTTTAACTGATTAATAATTCCTGTAAATTTACAAAGCAACATAGAAAAAAATTACCAGAAAGTCATTCTTAGTTGACTCCGTAAACAAATGATTTCTATTCATTGAAAAAAAGCCAAGCCCTGAATATGTATACAAAATGTGTTTAAATAATTAATAATTATTTTTAATTTGAAAATTCTCGTAGAGAGAGATATTGCATATACATTCTTGGTAATTCTGTAAACAAATTGAGCCCGTTCGTTAAAAGATGGCAAAACTATTAATTTTGTAATGTGAATTGTTTAAATGATTAAAATTTTTTGTAAATTTACAAAGCAGCATAGCAAAAACTCATAGGAAAGACATTCTTAGTTGAGTCTGTAAACTAAGTGAGCCTATTCCTTGGAAAAAATTTTGGATTGTTTCTTTTCCTAATTGGAAAATGTAATAATCTAAACAGATTGGTTCATAATCAACCATAAATATATTTAAACATCCATTTTTCTCCGTGTTTTTGCCGCAAAACGCAAACATTCATTTTAATTCAGGACGTTTATTCTAAACATCCTTTGACACAACAGAGAAAAACATTGCAAAATAAATAAAGTTTGAAAAAATACTTGAATTTTCCGCTAAAAAATATCAATTTTTTACAAAAAATGGACTGGTTAAAATGTCAGTCAAAAAAATTAATTTTCAACAAAAAAAAAGGATTTTCAACAAAATATTTCAATTTTCAACAAAAATGATGAATTTTCAAATAAAATTATAAATCTTCAACTGGAATACTTTATTTTTAAACCAAAAAGATGAATTTTCAACTAAAATGATGAATATTTAACTGAAAGACTTGAATTTTTAACCAAAAAGATGAGTTTATAAACAGGAAGATTAATTTTCAAATAAAAAGATTAATTTTCTATCAAAAAATAAAATTTTTCAACAAAATACATGCATTTTTAACGAAATAGTTGAATTTTTAATTAAAAAATACAAAGTATCAACCAAGTAGTTGAATTTTGAACTAAAAAAATAATCATTTTCAACTGAAAATGGAATAGTAACATTTTTAGTTCGAAAGTTTTTAACTCGCAAGTTTGAGCGCGCCTAGGGCGCGCGACTGCTAGTTCTAGCACTTCTAGCTCGATAGTATATTTATCTCGTGCTTCGCGCTCGATAATGTAATTCCCAAAAATTTGTGCACAGACCTTTTAAAATTAAAGGTCAAAGCATCGACAATTGTAATTTGGTGATTGTGAATTTTCTTTTGTTAAAGCTCTTTCAGCTTTAACTAACACATTCTCATCACGTATCTCGTCCTTCGCAGTCGATTTTGCCCAAAATGCTAATTTTTGTACATTAAGTTCAACAATATTATATCAAATGTATATTATATTTATTTCTGTACCTCGGTCTGGTACTGCTTATTAAGATATTGCAAAATAATGTACGAATTTTGTTCATCATGACTTCATTAATATTTGTTTCTTATTTTGCAATAAATTTTATTCTCAGCTACCCTGAAAAATATATCATTTCAATAAATTTATATTATTACAATAATTCATAATATGCATTGATATTAAAACAAAAGTATTTTCATTGTCTTGTTTTAATAGCTAAAAAAAGTGCGCATCCTATAAAAAACAATTTTGTTATTAAACATTTTATTGCAACTTGTGACGTTATTCCAATAATTTAATTTGTTTATTTTCAATGTTATCTTTTACGACTTAAACGAAAAATACGCATCCTCGCGTAAGGTGGTTCTAAGCGTAGATATAATAAGGCGAAAAATTTTGTTAAATAAAATGTTATTGTAGCTGGTGTCGCTTTTCCAAAAAGTTAATTTTTTTAAACATATTTTAATAACAAGAGTTTACAACAAATTTGAAGATCTATTTTGCTTGAACAACTGTTGTCCTTTCATTTTTTTTTCGTCTCTTGTCTAATTTTTTCAAAAATCCTTTTTTACATTCTCATCTCAATGAGAAGGTATTGGTTTTATGTGAAAAATGACATTCGCCGATTTATTCATATGTCGACGTTTTGAGACCCCCTATGTCAGAAAAGGCGGTGTTTATGAAGGTGTCTGTCTGTCAGTCCGTCTGCCTGTCTGTCCGTCTGTCTGTCTGTAGTCTCTAGTATCGCGTAGGCGCGACAACTTTCGAAAGATTGATCAGATTAGATTGTGCTTTGGAACACTTTTTGAAGGCCTGAAAAGAAAGAACGAGTTCTTAACCAGCTATTTTGGATCAAAATTCAAAAAGTGAGCACATTTTGAAATTTTTTTAGACCACTTTTTTCAAAATTTGAAAATTCTATGTACGGCTATTAGTAGTACTCCAAAAGAGAAACAATTTATCCTAGTGAAATTTTTCGATAAAATGAAAATTATCAGAGTTATAGCATTTTCAAAATCCCAGAAAACAAACGAAAATTAATATTTTAAGCTGAACAACGCATGATAAGAAAAAAAGTCAGAAAGAGAAAAACGTTTATTTTTGAGAGCCCTACAAGATTATCATAACAACTTTTTGAATTTTTTCGAAAAATCGAAAATTCAAATTTTGATCGCGGAGCTGCAACGACTGTATCCAAAATATTTGGTACGAGTAATTGTCCTTGTGATAGGTGCTCTCGGAGGTGCGAAACCATTCCTGGTTCGTAACCTTAAAGCCATACCTGCGTGTCAAAAATATGCCACGGCATTTGCGAGATGGATGCAGAAAGCTCTCATCCTTGGGTCGCTTCGTGTCCTCAAAACACACGAGAGTTTGGCCGGCCTGTCATTGTGATTTCTTCGTGTCCTCTGGCCACCCATCTCACGGTTGTGAGACGTGGCCATGAATGGGATTTACTGCAGTTCTACTGGGAGCCGATGTCATTTTTTAGATGACAGTTGCTCCCAGTGGGATCCTGCGGTTGACGTTACCATTTAGTTTTTAATTATATATATATTTCTTAATTAGGCAAACTAAAAAAAAATAAAGAAAAATTCGAAACATTATAAAAGGAATTTACCTACAAGGTTTCAAGTTTTGAAAAAGACTCAAATATTTAAAAAATTTGAAAACATTTCAACAATTTTGTGACAAAATTTAGATTGTTGAAGATTTAGAACAAATTTGAGAAACGTTTTAAATATTTTAAAAGGATTTGAGAGAATAAAAATAGTTTTTTAAGATTCACGGGAAAATTTTAACGAATTTTCATTTCAGATCATGAAATCTAAGAGAAAATTCAAAAAGATTTGATAACAATTCAGAAAACTTTAAAACAAAAAAGACATTGTTAGATTTTAAGGCAATTTTTTTAATTTAGCAAAGTTTTTTAAAAAATGTAAGGAAGAATTATTATAAGTTGAGAGGATACTTATGAATTTTAAAACTTTGGAGGGATTAAAAATATTTTAAAACTTGAAAAGATTTCCGAAACCTTATGAAATATTTTTTAGTTTCTTCCAAACTTATAAAAGTTCTAAATAACTTTTGAATAAGCTTCAATTTTTTCTACAATTCAGTGAAATCCTGTGAAATAATAATAAAAAAATGTCTTAAAACTTCCCTAGATCTCCCTTCAACCGGTTTCAATGTTTTTACTGTAATAATATGTCAATTCTATTTTTGTAATTTTCGGCTCGCACCTACCCAGCCAGTCGTTCGACTCATAGAGTGTTCTTACAATAGAAATAGACCATAAAAGGAGGAAATTCCTAAAATTGATTAGGTATAACCAGGTATACGGACTATAGGCAAAGATATAGGAGGTTAGTACTATATTCTAGAACAATGCCTTACATGTTTTCCCTTCATATAAATGAGGGGTTTAAACTTGAAAAGGCCTTAAATGAATATGAGTGGCCTGGCACCGGGTGCCTCAAATATCTGGGTCATATATCTCTTAAACTTAAGACTATTTTGCAGAACCGTTTGCAGTTTGATATTTAGGAATTTTCAGTCGTGTATGTTACATTCAAATATTTAGTACTTATAAAAAAATAACGCGTTTCTTCTTTTTTATTTGAATAATTATTGTATAATTTAATGCAGTATTTTTTTTATATTTTAGTTATATTTTTTAAACTATGTGATTCTAATTTCAAAGCAAGAAAGCAACAAAATTGAAGGTATTATGATAAATAATATACACTACCGGTCAAAAGATTAAGTTATTTTTTTTTAATGATTGATCAAGTTCTCTAATTTGAATTATGTCAGAGCTCACTTTTTTTCTTTCTAAACAGTTGAATGCTCTTAAAATTCTTTATAACATGAGCCCAAGATAAAGCCAATTTGTCCATTTCTTAGGTAGATATTGCAGAAATAGTGTAAATTTATAATGTTTTCTTAAATTTGAGGTAATATCCGAAATCACCAACATTTTGTAATGTTCTTCGGTTCATTTTGAAGCTATTTTTCCACAGTATCGCAGGAACTTATGAACATAAATCTGAAACATTTTTCTATCAGAGTGCAAGAACTTAAAGTTTTAACAAGAGAGTTGAAAGTTTTTCAATATTCTTTGTAATAAGAACAATATTTTTGTGAATGTGTAAATCATATAAAACCATGACGTTTTTGGAAAATTGTCACTGAAAAAATATACTTATTTAATTTTTATTCTGTTTTGCCCACATATAAGATGTTTTCAATTACACAGGCCGACACAATTTGACAAAAGTCAAAAGCCAGAAAGCAGACCAAACATTTCCGAAGGATTTTGATGCGCTGAATCCGAATCCGAAATTAATTAATACAATCTGTAACTGATATACATATACATATTATATTTGCTCATTTTTAGTATTTTAAAACAAAATTTTAGGTATTATAAATAATAATATACACTCACGGTCAAAAAATTAAGTTTATGCTCTTATATACTGTAATAGGTTCTTTTTTTTAGATTCATGCTCCTAATCTGTTGCGTTACTATGGAAAGATAGCTTTAAAATTAGCCTAAGAACGTTACAAAATGTTGATTATTTCAGATATATTACGTTAAGTTTAAGAAAAAATTAGAAATTTACACGAACTTTGCAATACCTACTTGAAAAAGGGAAAAATTAGCTTCATTCTGTGTTCACTTCATACACAATTTTAAATTTTGAGAGCATTCAACATTTTAAAGAGAAAAAATTTTGGCTCTGTCACAATTAAAATTAAGAGAACTAAATCAGTCATCAAATGCTTTTAGCAGCCCGATTTTGACGGAGTCTCTTATACCATTATAGGAGCAATCTCATCTCTGGTAATATATTTGTAATTAGCTAGTAATATGAGACATGAGAAGAAAATGACTAAAAGATGACTGGAATATTACTAGATGTACAAGTGGTTGGAATGACCGCTTGCAAATTCATGCGTACGCGCGTGCCCTTTCACACGATTGAAGATCCGCAAGTTGCGGACTTGCGCAAGTCATCAGTTGTGAAACTAGAGATTTTTCCGAAAGCGGAAAAATCTCCGAATAGCGGTAATTTGAATGCTCGATTTTGTTTTAATAGATAATTTAATGTTTTGCAAATGCAAGTGTATTGAGCTCAAGATAATTATGGAGGAATAACGGCGATGAATTAAATACATTTGTCAATGTTATCATGAAAAGAAACAAGCCCCCTTACTAAAAAAAGTCAGGAATCATCACAAATGGTCAGAAGTTCTGACGATTCCTGAACATCCTGATCATTCCTGACTATTTCTGAAGATATGCTAATTCACATCCTATCAGGTAGCTCAACGGCTAAGAACGCAGGTAGGCCAAACCAACATTTTCAGATTCACCTTCAGAGTCATTTTTTATATAAATATTATTAATTAAATATCGGTAAAGAGAGAATATGCATAGATAAATATGAATAAACAATATAAATAACCTAGGAAATATAAAAGGGATTAGGTTTTATGTCATTCTATTCTTGGATCCGGGTTCAATGATTATTATCCAATATTAGGGCCCTAATAAAAGGATTATCCTTCGAACCCGCGCTCTGACGATTTCTGAACATTTCTCATGAATTCTGACTTTTCTTGACGATTTATGTCGAGAAAGGTAAGAAAAGTGATCAGAAATAGTCAGAAGTCATGACTTTTTTCTGACTATTCCTGACTTTTGTTAGTAGGTCCATGCCAAATCATATCATGATTTCTCTTCAAGTTCTATGTGCATACGTTTCGCCTGTTCCCTGATTTGTATCACTTTTTCAACAAAACAAGAATTTTTTTTTGCACAGGAGGTAAGTGTTTTTGACATTTGCTAACGTAAAAATATTATGCTTTTCCAAACAGCAGCCTGTATAAGTCTTACGGCACGTCTTTACGAAAACGTAGCCCGCATAACTCCAAACATAACCCCTACAGTTGCTTCTGAATAATGATAATCGACATGCTTGTTCATGATAATTTATTATGTTAACAACTGTCGAAAACACTTAGCGGTCAACACGATGGGAAGTAAGCGGCAATGGACACCCAGAGCTAGCGCCGCGTACAATTGGTCTTGGAACTAAATCGTATGTGCATGTGTTAGTGCACTTATATCTATATCTAGCTCTTTTCATTTGTTTTATAAATTTTATTATAATTTAAGGAAAATAAAAGACTTAATGCAAAATTCGAAGAATATGAGAGGAAAGACGAAAAAGTAACATTTTTTAATGTCTTTTGAATCATATTTTCATAATTTTGCTTTTAGCGTTTTTGAGCGTCGGGCGAGTTATTGAATTCGAGAGCTTAAGTGCAGAAATCGTTTCATTGAAACACGTTAAACAAAGTGAAAAATGTGATTCTAACACAAGATTTAAAAATATTAAAAGTATAACAATAACAAAATCCTAAAATATTAAATAACGAACTAATGAACAAGAAATACGTTTTTTTCTCTCACTTTTAAAGTAAAATATGATGTACAATATTAAAGAAAGGAATATCGGGAAATTGACCTTTTACTGAGCTAATTATCTCATCCAAGCGATCTAAACTTTTGACAATAATTTGATTTTTGAAGTTTCCATAATATAGATTTACCTGTGAAAGAGACGTAACCCAAGTTTTGCAGATAAGGAGTATGTTATTTGTGTTTACTGTCCCATATAAATCGATGAAACTGTTGAATCCTCTGGCATTCCAAAATATGACTCGAGGCGAGGCGACCACGCTTTTCAGCTATTCTCGTGCGTCCTTCGCAGGTGGATCCTGGTTTACTTGTGTTTCAATTTGCATAAATTCGTTTAGATGTCGAGTTCCATTGCTTTTGCTGGATTTAATTCAAATCCTTGGTTTTTTTAATATTTCATTTTTGGAACTCGCTCGGCTTTTCTCTTCCTCTGGTGTCTCAGCGTTGTCAATTGATTGGTGGAAACGATGGCCAGAAGAAGTACCATATTTTTTGTCTTCACAGATCAAAATTGTGCCCTTTATAAATGCTCTTTCCTCCCAGATGTTCCGAACGATCTTTATATTCGGCGAGTTTCGCCCGAGCCTCACGTCGTTTATCTCTCTAGTCTTTCGATAATTCATTTGAAAAGCTCACTTTTATTTCTTTGAATTTGGCTGAGTTTTCAAATACACATTTCTCGTGGTGAGCTTGTTTTAAACAAACTAGTAGGAATTTTGATCCTTCGTTCCAACCAAGCCATTTAGTGAATTCAATTTTATCTTCTCCGATATTAGTACCAGTTCTTACGAAAATATCAATTGCTGCATAGAATGGATCCTCGCTTTTCCATTCACTCACACCGTAAAACACCAGATTTTTCGCTCGTTCTTTATTTTGTAGAAATTCCAAAGACTTTTCAGCTTTTTCTAATCTTTGTTCAAGTAGCAAATTTTTTCTTTCTAGACGGTCACACTTTTCCTTGCATTGCACTAGGTCTTCCAAAATCATTTCACTCGACTGCTTCAGGTCTGTTGTATCAGCCACAACGATAATCAACTTTTTTTTTGAATTTACCACATCCTCTTGCATTTTTAAAAGAAGAGACTTATGTTCTTCGTTAGTTGTCATCCTGCTAGATTTGGATCGTCCATATCCCTAACAAATAATAATACACCATACAACCACTGTCAGAGCGAAACTCAAATACGTCCGATCGGCACGAGAGACGACGCAAAACTCCTAAATTTTAATATTTAATTGCAATAAAAAAATTATTTTGCTGTTCCCAAACAGTTTTCGTTGATTTAACAAAATTGTTTCCGTCTGCTACAACCCGACTTTATTATTATGTTTCATTTTGAGAATTGGTTTCGAGAATATTACTAATGAATTTATAAATCATTTTATATCGGAGCGAGTTTGTCATTTTTGTTAACCTGTAGCACGGTGAATTATAACGCTGATCTGTTGCTTACATTTTTTTTTTCAATTTGCAAGGCTTTAGATTTTAAACATGGTTCATTCTTGAATTAAAAAAGATTATTTTCAAAATTGTTTCAAATCTTGCACGAGCATCAAATTTTTTGAAGTGTCTGCTCGTTTCGAAATTCGGGATGAGTAATGATATATTTGTCATAAGTTTAGCTAGTCTTTTCGAAATTTCAGGACAACTAGTCGATCCTCTCTTCCAGCTAAGACAATTTTTCGGGAGGACTAGAGGGAGCCAAAATTTTAATTTGTTCTCCTTTGAAGGCTTGCATTTGAAAATTGGAATGTTTGAAGCTTTTGGTTTATTGATATGGAAATTAAATTGCATTTTTAAAGTAAAATAGCTTCTTTTTCTTCAGATTTGAATGCTCAGTTTTGGCTCTTTTTATTGCAATCTCTTCAAATTCTAAATTAATAAATTTTCAAGGATTGGATCTTCATAGTTCAATTTTAATCGCTGAAAACTTGAGATTTTTTTATTTTGCCTTCTTAAAATTCAGATGGCTTAATTTTTACATTCTCATTCATGAGAGTGTAATGTAATGTTCCAAATTTGCGATCTCTGGTTTTTAACGGATCTTCACGTTTTGGCACTCACAGATTCCGAAAATCATAACATTTTGTCGGTGTCTGTCTGTCTCTCTGTATGTCTGTATGTATGGTTACCTGAATGTTGTAGCCACGCTAACTTTTGAAGGATTTGTCGAATCGAGTCAGCTGGATTCGGAATCAGCGACCTAAAAAACAACTAGAAAGTGAGTTTTATGCTTCATGGATAGTTTTTTTAGTTTTGGCTAATTTTTATGTGCTCCTGTCCAACTTTGATCCTCTGCCTTCCGTGGTTACGGGCCTGTAACGTGTTGCCTCTAGCAGTGTCCGCCAGAGATATCTGCTATTCACCACGGTGAGTTTACTTACTCCATTCGCAATTACCAGGCTGGCGGTTACTCCACTTCGCACATTTCCTGCAACATTTTTTACCCCCAGTTTTTTCTGTGAGCTTTATTCTGTGTATCTTTATTATTTTTTTAATACCAGAGAGAGCTAGATGGTAATAAGGCCGTCCGCCATTTTCATTAGATTATTAAGTATACATTACACGTAACTTTATTTTTTCACACAGTATTTTTAAATGAAGGGGTCATTCAGAAAAAAATGCATTGTATGGTTTTTAAATTGTACCTCTAGAAAGGTGTTTTGAGTCTCCTGTAAAATTAGATTGATTGGACTTAGCACCGTATAGCATTCCCCGCTTCAATTATAGAGGAAGTATATGAATTTAATACACCGTACGCAACATACTTATTTCAGAACAAAGGCCCTACAATGACTAATGAAAATGATGAATATACGCTGGCCGAAAAACTCAATGTGCTAATAATTAACCTATATTTACATATGTTTTCACAGAAAAAAACTGGATAAGAAACGCTGCATGTGGGAATGGTTGAAGCAGGGTAAAGTCAGCTCGGGCACAGTACATCAATTTTGTAAAATTTGGGCATACAAATTACAATTTTTCAAACAAAAAAATCTCAGACAAAATGAATGAAACCTATTATCTCGATATCCATTCGTAGTTTTTAGTTTTTTCTATTAAAATCACAGTTTTTTTAATGATATAGGAATTTCTACAAATAGTTATGAACAACTACAATTTTCAATATAAAATTACGAAAATTGACGACCCCAGAATGCAATTACATATATTGTTTTTCATAGTTTTTGTTAGGGAATTCAATTATTATTAACTATTCTGTTTGCTTACCAATATCATTGTTGCAATTGTACATGTTTACTCACCACATTGACGAAGTCCTGAAACGTAACAGCATGCGCACGTGTTTCTTTTGCCCTGACTAGAAGAATGTCTCTCTTATTTGTTGGAATTTCAGCACACCACTCTGCACTTCTTAAAGCAACGAGGAAGTCTTGAATAGGGATTTCTCCAAATCCTTCCGGGTCAAACTGGAAACGTGATACAATATTTTAGTTGAAATATCAATACATAATGGTCATATGCTAATGAATATGCAATGTTCTCTTTTTTCTGATTTTTCATTTGTATAATGTCTCGCAAATATTTACCGATAACAACAAACAAAATCGCCAGTGTCCTTTTTGAAAAAACTCGATATACAAAAACAGTAAGGAGAGCAGAATATGGTAAAATGAACATAAAATTAAAATTTTAATATTCCTATTAGAAAGTAAAACAAAACACATATTGATAGTTTCGTACCTTGTCAAATAACATTCGCCATCTCTGAAAATATAAAAAAAAATCATTAGATTTGTTTCTAAAACTGTCGTATATCTATAAATACAAAGAAGGCTTAATATAGCTGTTTTTTGGGCCCACCCGAATTTGACTCATCTTTAGTCCAAATGATCATCTAGATTGATTTGGATGGGCCCCATATTTCCGTCGAACGTTTTTTTAAAACAACAAATTATTCTTACAAAATAAACAATTTTAAAAACCACACGGAGAAAATGTGTTCATTAAGTTTCACACGAGTAATTATTATAATCCCAGAGTACATAGGCACATTAGGTTCTAACTAAGTACTATTACATGTGCGTGTATCCTACACTAAAAACATTACAGAACTAAACCATTCTATCATAGTTGAACGAAGAAAAAATCAAGAATTAAAGACAACTCAACTTTTTTATTAAATATTAATATTGATACTATAAACGCTTACTAAAATATTTGTGTGTTGAATAAAGCAAAAAAATAAAAGTATGTATATATATATATATATGTTTGTATGGCTATTTATTATATTTATGGATAAGTGTTCGAGAATGGCCCTCTTTGACGAAGAAGGTGTAGATCTCGAAACAGTAAAAGTGCGTGGATTGGCTTTCGCAGATGACACAACACTTTGAGAACTTAAATTTCACTTTTATTTTGTAAAACTTGGAAAAACAAAACAGAAACTGAATATTCACGATGCATCGTTTTCAAAGTCACGTCATATACTAAGGTTGAGTTTAGAAACAGAAAAACTCTCAGAATTTGCCAGATTGCGAGAAAAGGTTTTAGTAAGAGACATCACTGCCGGTGTCACTTGGGTGTGAAATAGTTTGATGTAAAATTTAAAATTACGAATTACAAATAAAATTGCTATTAAAATAAATCATTTTTCCAGGGAACTTCTCGATATATTATTCTTGAATAAATGAATAAGATATCATAATGTATATATGATCTTTATTATGCCAGGAATGAGGCTACATAAGAAGATACATAAGAAATGATACACATAATAATTATACTGATACTAATCATTACTTGAAATGCGTTTTCCATAAGAAACCGCAAAAAAACGTTATATTTGAAATAAAATTAAACTCAAAACATTTTTTTAGACTTCCTGAATGTAGGAAACATTGAACGAAAATTATTTTTTTTCTAATGAAGAATGTGGCGACTCTGTCATGAATAAGAGTAATCAAAACTTATACCCTATTTTTAGAATATAAGTATAAAAATATGATTCTCTTGAGAAGTGCTTTGCATCTATTAAGTATTTATTTTGTTTGGAACGATTATATAAACATAGCTCTTAGTTTGAACGACGTAACACGTAATATAATATTGAAAAATCTGAAAACCTACTAAAATACAATTATTTCTCATGTGAATATAGATTTTATAGATTCAGTTTCGTTCCTGTCTGTCCCGTTCATCCTTAGTAGAAAAAAATAATGGATTGCTTTGGAAAAAAATGACATATAATAATTATAATGATACTAATCATTATTTGAAATGCTTTTTCCAGAAGAAAGCGCAAAAAACCTTATATTTGAATTAAAATTGAACTGAAAACATTAGTTTAGACTTCCTGAATGTAGGAAACATTGAACGAAAATTATTTTTTCTAATGAAGAATGTGGCGACTCTGTCATGAATAAGAGTAATCAAAACTTACACCCTATTTTAAGAATATAAGTATAAAAATATAATTCTCTTGAGAAGTGCTTTACATCTATCAAGTATTAATTTTGTTTGAAACGATTGTATAAACATATCTCTTAGTTTGAACGACGTAACACGTAATATATTATAATGTTAAAATATCTGAAAACTTAGTCATATATAATTATTTTTCAAGAGAATCGTCGTCCTGAAGTTATAGTACGCCATGTCCCAAAACTGTCAAACTGCGAGAATAAGGTTGAAAGTTTAAACATAATATACTCTACAAAAAACGTTGTAAAGTGTCGAAATAAGTGTATCGGTCAAAAAGAATGCTTGATCAAAAAAATATTGGCACAAATTTTAATACTATTATAAATGTACTTTAGTTGACGTTGAAAATTGGTTTTGGACATGGCATAATATGATATTCAAAAAATTCAGTTTTGCTCAGAATTATAGTACGCCATGTCCACAAAATATGTATAAATGAACTGTTTATAATGAAATTCTGGAGTATAAAGTTTAACAGAATGATATTTTACATTATTCTGTTGTATTACACACCTCGAATTAAATGAGTTATTCGAAAATTATTGACCTTTGAGTAATATTCCTATGTATACTTTTAAGGCTAAATGTACTTTTGGAAATTGTTATTTCTCAAATTGAACTTAGGTTATCCATATAAACTATGCACTGGGAAGTTTGCATTTTTCCACTTATAGCAATACAAAAAAGGACATGGCTTGATATATTCTAACTTTTAATTAACATAACTATTTTGATTGATAATTGTAGCAGCTGATGAAATAAATTTCAGAGAAAAATTCATAAAAAAATAAAGTTTCACCATTACCGAGCCTAAAAATAATAATAGTTCAGAAATTTCAAAAAGTGGACATGGCGTAATATAACCATCTATAGCCATCTATTAGTGTCTCACTCGCACTCGTGCTTCCATATGACTACTATGAAGTTGACCTTACGGTATATATATGTGTGTTCGCTTTTGATTCCTCAGGAATCGAGCCGAAGGGCCTATGATAAAGCCACCGAACGCGTCCTCGGGTTGCGGATAGAGGGTCCCTGTACCAAGGGTTTCTGCTCAATATGGTTACAATATTTTTTCTGACTCAGGGGGTCTCGAAACGTCGACATTTGATTGAATCCGCGAAAGTCATTTTTCACATAAAACCAATGCCTTCTCATTCAGATGAGAATGTAAAAAATTGTTACTTAATACGCATCATAGCGTAAGATGGTTTCAAGCGAATTTGTAGATATAATTTAGGCAAAACATATTGTTAAATAAAATGTGATTGTAGCCTATGTCCTTTTTTCCAAAAAGTTTATTTTTTTATTTTTAATATATGTTTATAACAAAAGTTCATAAACTATTTAAAGATATTTTTTGATAGAACAACTTTTTTGTCATTTTTTTCGTCACCTGTGTCGTTTTTCCGAAAATTTAATTTTTTTATCTTTAATCTTATATTTTACGATTAAAAGAAAGTCGCCATGTCCTATATAAAAATTACTAATAACAAACTTGCAGATTCTTTTTAGATTAACAACTTCTATCGATTAATTTTTTTCGTACCTTGTGTCTCTTTTCAACAAAATTAAATTTTTTTACATTGCATCTTATCTTTTACGATTAAAACAAAACTACGCGTCCTATCAAGAAATTATTGGTGACACATTTGGATGAGTTTTTAATCTTTTCCGGAAGAGCAACTTTTGTCCAAAAATTTATTTTTTAATTTTTAATGTGGTTTTTTACAAATAAAACAGAAACTACGCATCCTATCAAAAATGATTCATAGCTCCTTCTTGAGGCAACAATTTTTTCTAAATTAATTTTTTTCTGTACCTTGCATAGTTTGACCGCCAAATGGAATTTTTGAATGTTTATTTTTTTTTTTGCGATCAAAATTTCATTTTTCGATTTTTCAAGAAAATTCAAAAGGTTGTTTCAATACTCTTAAAAATTATCCGGTATACAGACGATGACGACGACGACGACGACAGACAGACAGACACCGACGTAAAAACTATTTTTTCTGAATCATGGGGCCTCAAAACGTCGACATTTCATGGAATCCACGAAAGTAATTTTTCACATAAAACCAATACCTTCTCATTATTATGAGAATGTAATAATTCATTATGTCTTGTGCCAATAAAATTTGAATTATCGATTTTTTAAGAAAACTCAAAAAGTCGTCATGAGAATCTTGTAGGACTATCAAAAATTAACACTTTTCTTTTCTTGACTTTTTTTCATATCATGCTTTAATTGGCTTAAAATGTTAATTTTCGCTTTTTTGGGGAGATTTTGAAAATGCTGTAACTCTGTCAATTTTCTTTGTATTCAAAAAGGTCGTGAAAATAATTTGTTTTAATTTTTGAGTACTATGGGCGGCCGTCCATGGAATTTTTGAATTTTGAAAAAAATGGTCTACAATTTTTTGAAAGTGCCCTAACTTTTTGAATTTCGATCCAAAATAGCTGGTTAACGAAGTCGATCTCTCTTTTTTGTCCCGGAAACTGTGTGCGAAAGCACAATCCAATCCGATTAGTCTTTCGAAAGTAATCCGATATACAGACGACGACGACAGACGGACAGACAACGACGTAAAAACTATTTTTTCTGACTCAGGGAGCCTCAAAACATCGACATTCCATGAAATCCACCAATGTAATTTCTCATATAAAACCAATACCTTCTCATTATGATGAGAATGTAATAATTCATTATGTTTTGTGCCAATAAAATTCGAATTTTAGTTTTTTTGAGAAAACTCAGAAAGTGATCATGAGAATCTTGTAGGACTATGAAAAAGTAACACTTTTCTTCCCTTGACTTTTTTTCATATCATGCTTTACTTGGCTTAAAATGTTAATTTGCGCTTTTTTGGGGACGTTTCCAAAATGCTGTAACTCTGTCAATTTTCTTTGTATCAAAAAAAGTCGTGAAAATAATTTGTTTTGATTTTCGAGTACTACGGGGGCCATCCATGGAATCCATAAATTTGAAAAAAAAGATCTAAAAATTGTTGAAAGTGCCCTAACTTTTTGAATTTTCATCCAAAATAGCTGCCGCACGAACTTGATGTTGTTTCTTTGTCCCTGAAACTGTGTGCCAAAGCACAATCCAGTCCGATTAGTCTTTCAAAAGTTATCTGATATACAGACGACGACGACGACGGCTACAGACGGACAGACACCGACGTAAAAACTATTTTTTCTGACTCAGGGGGCCTCAAAACGTCGACATTCCATGGAATCTGTGAATCTTTTTCATGCTCATTTTGCATAAAATTATTCATGATAAAATAGATTTCTTTTCGATCTTAATTTAAAAAGAAAACTGTTTAATTTTTTACTTACAAGGAAAGTACCCGAGGTGTACCTTACCGATTTTCTTCATTCTGTAATATGTTGTAGTGCATAAAAAAATAGTGGACACGTATTTTTTTTGTTACGTGCTAATTCGTCGATTCTGTAAAAATTATTATTCTGTAAAAAATATAGTTTTAAAAATATTTTTAAATAAACTATTTTTATTGGTGAACTTTAAGGGTGTTTTTTATTCCTTAAATGGATGAATTGAAACACGGTTGGCAAATGCAGAAAACCTTTTTCAGAAAATTCATTAGTAAATTCAATACATTGTAATATAAAAGACATTTCCCAAGGAGCGACTTTTTGTAAGGAATAAGTTGACGCTTGTTTAATTGAAAATTTTAATGCGTTCTTGAGTAGTTAAAGAAAACCTGTTTTTTGTGGGTGAAGTGTAAGGGCGGTTTTCACGCCTTAAATGGCCATATTCGAGCATAGCCGTTAAAATGCAGATATTTTATCAATATGATATAAAGTTTTGAAACTGTGTTCAATAATCAACATTTTTCGTTACATTCAAACAAACACGGAAATTTTTGGGGTGAGACCTGAAAAATGGGATGGTTTTAAAAATTGTGGAATTGTTGATTGTGTCATACTAAAAAATTGACATATTATATTAGTGAGATATCAGTCTACAAGTAAATGTGTACTACAACATATTACAGAATAAAGAAAATCAGTGAGGTACACCTGGGGTACTTTCCTTGTTAGTAATAGCTCTTTATATGAAGGACAATAAGACTATAAATTATACAAAAAACTTCATGTTAAAGTACTTTTAAAATGGAGATAAACCTGCTTTCCTGAACATTAAATATCAATGTCCTTTCAGCAGTTGGTTCCCTCTTTCGTAATTTTATCGTATCGACAAAGATTCTTCTGGAACATCGACTTTCATGAAATGTAAAGCGCAAATACTCCAGGTTATTCCCTACTACAATATATATGAACTGAGTCGGTTCATAAGATCCTAAGAAGTGTCTAGTCTTTTATATCGATGTACTGTTCCCGTGTGAGATATTTTATTATCATTATGGAGACTTCTGCATCATGAACGATGTAACGTAAACAAGAAGAATTTCCTGTAACAATGCTGAAGGCGCTCTTGATAGGAAATAACTATGCGACATTTTCTTGCTTCATGAGCCTTAGTCGTCTAATACAACTTGTTGTTAACCTTCCGTGAAGAAATATACTAATGCACGGGTAAACACCGACAACCCGACATACGTTACTTTAATTCGAGTCGCGAGATAATCCTCAGTAAGTTATTAACTTTTCGAGCGGCACACCCTTCTGTTGACTAAAAGAACAATCTAACAACTGAGAAATCTGCGAGGCAATCACTCTACTTCACCTCTGATACCTAAAAGACCATGGAATGGTCATTAGTAACGGAAAAAAGACTGACAAGACTCGGCAAAAATTCTAACATAAGTGAGGCCGCGTTGAAGTTCTCTAGATTAATGTCGCAAGAACGTGTTTAGATAAGATTGACTTGTTATTTTACTTGATTGACCAACAAAGCTATTGGTTCTATACCTATACCTACGCATTCAAAACTTTTGGCAGAAATATGATAGGCGATTGCATGGGGTGATCAAGTATTGTTCACGTTTACAAGATACTACAAGTACCTACTTTTCAGCAGGTACTGAACTCCTTTTTATATTTCCTTTGTTGATTCGGTGTAAAAAGTATATTTTTTTAATAGGACAATTAGTATAAGGTGTACAACGAAAATGATCAAAATGTGACAAAAATAAAAAAATTGGCAACCGTTTGATTGATAATAAAAAAATTGGTCTTTTTTAATATGCGATATACGGGAAGAAAATGTTTTTCTTTTGTGAGTTCTACACAAAGTTCCTGTTAGATTCTTTTCCTTTAACTTGGACAAAAATACTACAAATAGTTTGACAGGATTTGTTTCGTTTAATTAAAAGAATAATTTAGAGATAGTTTTAATGTTAACATTACACAGGCCGACAAATTTTAAAGCCAGAGACCAGACCTAACATTTCCGAAGGATTTTGATGCGCTGAATCCGAAATAAACATATTGATGTATACAAACGTTCTTTAGTGCTTTTTATTTAATCTTTCAAATTCTAAACACGATATGTCAATTCGTGTGGACGTAGTGAGCATCAAGAAAACTGAAATTAATTTTACTCATTTCTTTCTTACTCGGATAATTTTTTTTTTAATTATAACTCAAACTAAATATACAAACGAAATTTATTGTCTCATTTCCTATATTCCCAATTTTGAGAGCGATATATCATTGCGCTGGGACATGGTGAACACCAAAAAAACATTTCATAAATGAGGACGGGTTTGGTCACGTGGTCACCGTAAAGTATGCCCTTAAAAACTTTATTAAAATCGGAGACTAATGCCCACAAGCTGTATTGTGACATGTTAAATATTATTTTCCAAAAAAGTACACTTACAAAAATTTATATTTGCAACTGTACTTTAATGTTCAATAATGTCATTTTGACACTTTTCAGAGTCTTATATCTATTCTTTTATATTCTTTTTTTTTAATGTACAATAAACAAAATGTTATTTTATCAGGAAAAGATTTTGAAAAAATAGAAGGGATAGATTGATAATAAGAGCAACAAATACTGCTTGTGTTCTTTTCCTTCAGGTTCTTTTTTCTTAGGAAATTAAAAAAAATTACAACCATCATAAAAAGAAAAGCGATACCTATACCTATCATCAAAAAAAGGCAGCTATGCGCTAAATATGTTATTTTATTTTGTCCATAGGAATGCATTGGGGAGTAAACATTCCGAAAATTCAAAACGTGATATTTTTTGGACTACTGTAGCGTTGAACCATTATGCAGTGTCGCATACGTATAGATGCTGTGCGACGCAAATAAAGATTCCGTTACAGACACAGTTACCGATATCCCTAAATTTTGATATATTCAGTCCCATGATGAATTTAAACTTCTAGAATGTGGAGAGAAATTGTACAGCTCAGAATATGCCAAAAAATTAAAAGTCTTTTTTATATTTTAAAGATATCCAATAAAGTTATTTCCATCATCTCTTATCGCACTGCATGGTTTTAAACATTAAACGGGGCTGTCATGTTACACACTCTTGCGGCGCCACATTTTTTTTAAAAACAAATTAATTGCATTACAATCATTGTTCCGTTTAGACTGTCGGGAAAAAATGAAAGGGAGAACCGCTAAGGAATTAGATATTAAATTAGTAAAGAGATAACTGCATACGCTTAACGCATACTTATGGAATGTTTAAACAGCCTGACGTATGAATAGCGGAATTCAGCGACCCTGTTGAACCCAAAATACGCACTAGACTCACAAATTTGCTGCGACTTTTCGATTCGAATTTTTTTTCTACCCGCCATTACAAGGAACCACAGAACTTCTGAGATACCCTGTATATTGATGAAGCACTGATTAATAAATGATTTCCTCTTACAATTCTGCAATAAACAATATACTCGTAATTACGTTAGTCTGACTTGAATTTTCAGCTGCTTAAGACGCTAGTAGTAAAGCGAATCGATCAAACAATTAATTTGGAGCATTCCAATGAACATGAACTAACCGATTGCTCTGTTTACTAATCATGTACTTTGGAATTAAACCTTTAGCTGACGATCACACTTATTTTTTTTATTATTGTATGAGGGTGATGTTACATTTATTGTTTTCGCTACAAAATTTTGAAATTTTAAAGGTGTATTATTACGAAGTGCACTATCATGGTCAGCGGTAGTTGACCGCAGGTGAGGAAAAAAACTGCCAGACCATACTTAGGAAAATTATTACGATTCATCCACTAGGAAAATTTTATTTCCCTCATATCTTTTTATTACCAACTCAAATCCTTCAAATAAGGGCAGATTTGGCGTTTACGCGAGGTTTTCCATCCAATGCACTAGTTTGTTTATAGCTAAACATTGCGATTATATTATTACCAAAAATACGATAATGCGATCGAGTCATGTCTCTTAAGAAAATTCTTCAACATTTTTTTGTAAAGAAACAACCGACAGTCGGTAACTCACTCATTTTGGTTACCGACTAAAACTATCTGTTTACGCGGGATATTTATACAATTCAAATTTGAATATATTTTTTTGTGGCGCATCCCTACCGGAAATCTAGATTATTTTTAGATACTTTCTAGACTCAGCTCCTCTAGCGAAAGTCTAGGACAATTTTATGCAACGAAAATGAACAAGACAATTTCTCACCGTGATCCTTAACTTCTAAATACCTTGTATCGATTTAATCCAGGATACAAGTCCCGCAGCCTGTGTCATACCGCACTCCTTTTGTGCCTAAAAAAAGGTTTTGCTTGTTTTGGAAAATTGGCACAGATGTAGCCTCCGGAAGCTACGACCACGATTGTTCACCGAACAATTGATCCCGACGCAACCGGAAGTAATACGTCATCCGACTCGTCACTTCCCGCAACACCAGTAGACGATCGAGTCGGGTAAATCACTGCACAAGGAATAGAAACTTAAAGAACCACAATCCGCTATAATATTTGTCATGTCTTTGCGAAAGTAAGCAAGTTTTCCCGTTGGCTTTTAAAACCAAAACGAAAATTGTGTGTAGGGGAAAGTTGCCCACGTGAAGTCAGAACGATTTAAACTCATATCGAAGATCTGTCTAAAACTAACCTGAAAATTTAAACACATCTTAATGAGTTTAAATCCTTCGCTGAATTGAGAATTCAAAGAAAAATGTTTTTGTTTGCAAAATTACAAAAATTAACAATTTACAAGAACATGCTATTTGAGTCCCTGTGTATCCTCGAGTGCAAAAAAACACATTGTCAACCTTCGAATTCAATAAATGAAGCTTTCTTATTACTTTTAAGACTGATATTTAGAAACATTATCTCTTACAAAGTCATCTGGTGTAACGAATTATACAAAAACACTTAACCAAAAACGTATATTTGCAACCATCAGTGGTCTCACTGATTCTTTTCTTCTTCTCCCTCTTCTTTGTTTGTTATATATATTTGATTCTAACAAGAGGAATATACTGATAACTGAAAACATATTTGGCTCGGTTAAACCTTTTTTGCATAACTCATTACACAAGATAACTTGTTAAAGATTACGTTTCTACATATATTTCTTGAAACTGTTAAACTGAGACAGAGAAGGCTCTAGACTTTGTTGCTGTTCTGAAAAGATCGGTTCTTAGTTAACTTTATAAAATTTTTAAATAGTTGCAGTCGTTGATATATTAATTTACTTGGTTTATCTTTTACGAAAATTTTCATGATCCTGCTGAATGTTACTTTAGTATAAACGTAATAAATTCTAGTGTTAACAACTTTAAAAAATGTTTAGGTATTATCTAGGTTAAAGTACAGACGATACATAGGAGAAAGTGGGGTATGATGTCAGTGCGGGTCAGGGTGACTCTTGCAAATAATTCTCGTGCTTCTAGAGTTTCATATTAGTTTTTTTTTTCACATCAAATAGCTTTCTCGAGTATCAAATAAAGCTATTTTACGTAAAAAAATGAATATGAAAATGAACAAACACGAGCATTATTTGCAATTTTGTTTCAGATATCGAAAAAATTATTTAAAAACTTTTATTTTGTCACTGGAAGATATTTGAACTTGACTTTTGAAAATTAAACGTATTAGCAGAATCTTTCTCTTTTTTCTTGAAAATTTCCTCGATTTCGACTCGAGATTTTGAGTTCATCACTATTACATGGGAGAAATTAATAATCTTATTTGACTTTCATTCAAGAAGACATTAGCCAATGTCAGATGAACAATGAAAGAGATATAAGGTGTTAATACATTTATATAGAGATAGGTGAAGTGTATACAAAATCCATAATTCGGTGAATAATATTGAATATTGACTATTGAAATATTAATTAAAGTCGGAATAGAATATAATATCAAATAACACTAACCTAGAACCCACTACCTATAGGTTACCAGATCTAGGTACAACAATATTATATGCTCAGTGCAATTCAATTAAAACAAATTCTTCTAATCATTTCATTACTTTAAAGTATTGCCAAAGATATTCTTCATTTCTCCATATTCCACGTCACATTTTTGAGTCAGAATGGGACGTCTAAGAAACTGTTCGAAGCTATTTGTACTATAATTTTGACACACATAGCCACGCTCTTTCATTATTTTTCTTCTACAAATGAAGCGATATTAAAAGAGCATCAACTGCCAGGGTCATTAGCGACTGTACTGTAGGGTTAATTATAAACTGTAGGATATCTGTGGGGTATTTATACCAAGGGACAGAAACGAAGCTTTCAGAAAGCACGTCCAGCCTCGCTTCCTGCTTTGGGAATCGAACCCGCGCCAGCGTGGCTGCCAAGGCTGTAGAGATACAGAAACCGAGAAGTCAGCAGCGTCCGCTCTGCCTTCTCATCAACTGTCAATTTCTAAAAGCACAAATAAAAGGAACTTCAACTCTGGAATACCATCGCTTCTTTTCTCTCTTCGGAGATCAACACTCATCGACCTTCACTACCATCATCGCATTACGGCTTCGGAACAGCCGCGTCGCGTCGAAGATTCGCGTCATTGTTTCGCTTGTTACGGGTTTGCTTCGCGTCGGTTCAGTGCATTTTCGGTTTCGGTATTATCGTTATTTATTTTATTCTTTTGGAAATCAGTGTTCGGTAAAGTGTATTCGCGTTTCGTGATCGTGAGTGAGGCTGACTTTCGTGGCTCGGCCCTTCGGGAGTAATTACCAGCGTTAGTTCACTAGTGGCTGACCCGCAGGGGTTCGGCCCTGTTAGGGAGATACGGGAAACTAGTTCGCGAGTGGCTGAACCGCCGGGGTTCGGCCCTGTTAGGGAGTACTACTAAAGACCCGCGTACGCGACGACCGCCGAACGACCGCTCCCGACCGTTAACACTAGGGATTCCGAGTTTCGTCCAGGACGCGCGTTATACGTTTCCTCCTATTGAACTGACGCGCCCGCGGGCTCTGCGAATAGAGCCGGATACACCGTTGCCCCCGGTAGAAGAAATCATAAACGCGTGCCAGCGGACCCCCACGTCTTCGGGGCCCTCCCGCTGCACCACGCCTCCACGGGCTGCCTCGCCCGAGGTCCCAGAGCCTTCTCCGTCGCCAAAAATTCAGGAGGCCGCCGCCGCCTCCACCCTGCTGTTTACGGGACGTACCGCCACCCCCTCTTCAACCGATAGCGACGCGATCTCGCTCCTGGCCAACGAGACCTTCTCGCCGCCTTTACTCGTGTCCCATCCCACGAAGCGATTTAAGGGCGCCGACACGCGTAGACGCAACCTTGACCGCGACTTATAAAATTCGCGGATTCGGTTTCTAAAAACAAATCTCTTTTTTCCCCTCCCTCTCCTTTCTCCTACCTCTCCCCCCACAAAGAGTCAGAAGCCGACGCACTCTTCGCACTCCCCATTACACGCCATCCGACAACCCCATGCACTCATGGACGGATTGACTGCGTGGAAGAAGTTGATAAAGGGGGACGTCAAGAGAGTATACCTTCCCCCCCTACCAGTCAACGCAACTTACCACAGGGAATGAGCGGGCTAGATACTTACCTGTCCGCCTCATCGCAGCGTACATCAGCACCCCAACCCCCTCGACACTAGACGGGGCCCGGTCATTATCACCCTCGCCCCCTCACACTCCCCCCCCCCTCTCCTCAAACCTTCCTACTCTTCCATCCCTACGATTAGGAAATTCCTTCCTATTCTCACAACACCTTGCACCTATCATCAGGCCATTTTTACACGGGGGCCACCCCCCCCCCATCTCTTTTTTTGCTAATCTCACTGTCTATCTCCCCTCACACATGCGCGTACTAGCGACACCCAGGGAAGATAACAATTTTATGGGATTCGGAAGTGACAGCGGAAAGGCAAAGTGAAAATCAGGGATGTTTGAAATTATTTGCTATTGAGCGCCATGGGTAACCCTTTGTAAGATTTCTGAAGCTGAACATTGTGTACTACGAATACATCCCAAATAATATCCGCAGCCTTAGCCGCGTGGCTAAGGCATCTTACTGAAAATCAGATTCCCTTTGGTGTCTGACTAGAAATCAGATACCACTTGGGAGCGAATGTTCGAGTCCTAGCGACCGAGAATGTTCATTTTTTATTTAATTTATAATCGAGCGTACCATTTCCATCACATTTTTCGAAATTGCATAAATTTTTGTTTTTTCATTAACTCGCCGCGATTAAATATATATTTCACCAACATTTTCATATTTTTGTTTGTTTATTTTATCCATAAAAATCTTACATTTATTTCTGCATTGCTCACAAAATTGCCACTTATTTGGTGAGAAGATTCTCAAAAAAGTGACAAATGTATAGGATTTGAGTGTCTGTTTCTCTACAACGCATAAAGATGTACGTTAATTATGAAAAACACACACATGTTGACCAGTTTGCATGAAGAATGAAAATAATTTTATGGGATTCGGAAGTGACAGCGAAAAGGTAATGTGAAAATCTGGGATGTTTGAAATTTTTCGCGATTGAACGCCATTATTTTTATTGAAAGACCTTGCTCTCGGATTTTCTTTCGCCAAATACTTGTACTCGATGTCACAGAATACCAAAAAAAAATTGGACTCAATATCCCTATCCGACAACTGTCGATTATCGGCCAAGGAACCCTGAAAGCTACAGGAATGATTTTGAAAAATTCTAAGTTTAATTCCCACAGCTTGTTCACGGATTTTCTTCCACCAATTACTTCTTTTCAATATCGGACAATGCCAGAAAAACTTTCAACTCGATGTCCTTATCGGACAAATGCGTTTTGCCCATTCAAACACTCAGGACAAACATGAAAAAATTCTAATTTTTATTGAAAGACCTTGCTCTCGGATTTTCTTTCGCCAAATACTTGTACTCGATGTCACAGAATACCAAAAAAAGTTTGGACTCAATATCCTAATCGGACAACGGTCGTTTATCGGCCAAGGCACCCTGAAAGCTACAGGAACGATATTTAAAAATTCTAATTTTAATTCCCACAGCTTTTTCACGGATTTTATTTCACCAATTACTTCTTTTCAATATCGGTCAATGCCAGAAAAAGTTTCAACTCGTTGTCCTTATCGGACAAATGCGTTTTGCCCATTCAAACACTCAGGACAAACATTAAAAAATTCTAATGTTCATTGAAAGACCTTGCTCTCGGATTTTCTTTCGCCAAATACTTGTACTCGATGTTACAGAATACCAGAAAAAGTTTGGACTCAATATCCCTATCGGACAACTGTCGATTATCGGCCAAGGCACCCTGAAGGCTACAGGAACGATATTTAAAAATTGTAATTTTAATTCCCACAGCTTTTCCACGGATTTTATTTCACCAATTACTTTTTTTCAATATTGGTCAATGCCAGGAAAAGTTTCAACTCGTTGTCCTTATCGGACAAATGCGTTTTGCCCATTCAAACACTCAGGACAAATATTAAAAAATTTTAATTTTTAATCAAAGACCTTGTTCTCGGATTTTATTTCACCAATTACTTATATTCGATATTGCGCAACACCAGAAAAAGTTTCAACTCAATGTCCTTATCGGACAACTGTCGTTTATCGGCCAAGGCACCCTGGAAGCTACAGGAACGACATTAAAAAATTCTAATTTTAATTCCCACAACTAAACAACTTCTAAAACTCAAGAAAATGTACAATTCAGGTCGAAGTTCATATATTTACGGTTATTTTATTGCCTAGAAAATTCATAAAAATCATCCCCCGAAAAATGTTGGTGTTGAGGCGATACAGTTTTTCTAGATAAAAATATCGACAAAAATATGATGGGGAAAATATTATGAAGCAGAAGGTTTGAAATATTTGTTATATGCCTCGAAATTTTGTACTAATGCTATAATTCTGAAAAAATGTTGAGAAGTTTGAACAATTAAAAATGGATAAAGTAGCAAATTGGCATTTTTTAATTCAGCCTGGTGAATTTTTTTCTAATTTAGATATTTTTATCAGTAGGAGAACCTGACAATGAGTATTCCATTATTTTCGGAAAATAATTTGAAGAATCAAAGTAATTGGCACGGAGAACAAGTTTCTGCCTGTAAGAAACACTTAAAGAGGTTTATATGAAAATTTTAGACATATCATAGATGCGCCGCGCGCGTGTGTAACATGTACACAGCGTGCACATGAGTGGGTGCGTGCTGGAATTTGAAGTTAGCAGCATTCGAATTGCTTGCTGGTGCCACTTTCCTCTTCGTCGCTTGTCCACACGGCCGCGCCTGGCCTCGGCAGTCATCGGCTGTCGATTGTCGAGCTATCAACTGTTTTAAATCCTCGATTCGGAGAAACCTAATTCATTTATAGCAAGCTGGGACAATTTTATTCGATTAAGTTTTGGAAAAAATCATGAAATGACAATGACTTTATTCATTGACAGGAAATGTAACCATTTTTCAATAGAAAATCCTCGCCAAAAACTTCAAATGTCAGTTTGATTTTGAAATGTTCAATTTGGAACATTATCAAGTCACAATTCGTTAATTTAAGAAAATGTTAAAAAAAAAGTTGAGTACTCTATTCTTGAAAAATAACAAAATAGAGAACAAATACGATTTTATTAAATATATAAAAAATCAATTTTTATTTTCTGCATATATAATTTCAATTGATTATTGTTGTGTTATTATTAAATTTCGTACTACCGTAGTGGCTAATTGTGAAGAGAAATGTTGAGTTTCAACTCGATTGAGATAATATTGAGGATTCTGAAAAAGATTTACAAAAACGTCTTTTTTTCTTATGGGAAATGCATGTTAAACTTCATGGGGTTTGCGGCACCCCTGAATATAATTTTTTTTCGAAAAAAAATGGATTTATTTTTGGGTGGATTCGAACAAATTTGGGGGTTGTCCCCATAAAAATTCGAAAAAAAAAATTTTTGGACCACCCTACTATACACACACATTATATTGTTTTCACAAAATATTAGAACATTTGATTGTTATAAGAAAAACACTATTATAGCCACTATTATCTGCGAAAAAATATTTTTTCCAACATTCTCTCGAACCTCTTTTTTTTAAATGAACATGCCTAAATTGATACTGTTTAAACTCAAAGTGTTGAACCAATTAAATTGCAAATATCTGAAATTGAACACTTTAAAATTTAAATCATCTAAAATTGGAAAAGTGTCAAATTATTTAGTTTTTAATTCTAAATTGAAGATACTTATATTCCTACCTATATTTAAAAATAGATCGTTACCATCATAAAGAAAAACAAATTTTTCTCAAGTTACAATCATAAACGATTTTTTATTTGAAAATGAAAGTGATCAGAAGTAATAAGTGCGCACAACAGTCAAATAATTTTTACCCTAGGGGGCGAAATTTGTTTGCATAACCCTTAATTTTTGTTCACCATTAATTCTAATTAATATTCAATTACTAATGAAAATAAGTAGCAATTACAGCGAGAATAAAGGGCCTTTTCATGAGAACACACGACGACATCCCTGTTTTATTTTCACGCCTCCTTAGGGACAACATCTGGATGCCTCCACGTCTGTAGTCCATATGCGAATTCCCACAAGATGCAAAACCCCATAAAACTCCCATAAGGTTCCCGGCGAGTAACAACAGAGGCTTGATGGGGATAGCATCTCGATAATTGTGCAATTGAGGCGGACAGATGTGCGTCGTTATACACGCCCTAAATATCACTCCAGTGTCACAAAATGCCCATACATAATACATACAAGTATATGTATATCAATGTACAAGGGGTGAGAACTGACCTAAGATAGCTATCGATTACGAGAATTGTTGTTGCACGCTTCCTTACAATATATTGAATAGCGTCTTCATAATGCTTTAAAATCCCCATATAATTAAAATAACGGCCATTTGAATTTCTCGCCTGGAAGATTTCGAAATAGTGACATCACTTATTAGTAACGCAACCTCGGAAATAATAGAAATAGGAGAGTTCGATGTAAACAAGAGAAAAAATCCGGTAACATAAGTGGGGACCTCCATACCGAATTCACAAAAGACAAAGATTCATCTTACCAATTTTGTATAAAGTTACACAAAACTGTTACACATATAAAAAGAAAAGTAGGATTCAGATATTTTGGTCAAAACATTTTTTGTCGGGGATTTATCGCAATTATCGCAATTTGCTTGTTCCGCTAAGCCCTTAGAATAATTTCACAAGAAAACCTCTTAAAAGTTTAGAGGTTTAGAGTTGACGTTCAAATTGAATAATTTCAGTTAAAAAAGAAGGGGATGACAACTTGTGAAGCGGGTTGCACATTTGTGGTGAAATCTTCCGACGTATCTAAAGCAAAATAAAGTTTCCTGAAGTAACATGAAGTAAAGTGAAGTATCCTGAAATATTCTCAAATCTATTAAAGTAACTGATGTCTACATAAGTAGTTTCTCAATTGATATAATTAAAAATTACATAATGTATGACTGAAACTTTATTAATTCGACTATTTCGAATTAAAACTGTTTTAGTAATTAAACAATTGCCTTCGCACAGAGGGGGGTTCGTAATGACCTACATTTTCAAATCTACTTTTTTGACATATTTCGATATAATTCGACCCCAGGAGCTCTACAATGCATTTTTTTTAAATATCCGCCCGCATGTGCGTAAAAGAGCTATGATCATGAAATTTTGGAAAATTAGAAGAAAGTCGTGTCTCCCAGAATTTGGGAAACAAACAAAATTTAAAATACTAAAGTTTGATTTTTTGATACGGTGTAACCTGAAAATCGGAAAGAAAAGGTTGGAGTCTCCTTTGCTAGATAAGTAGATTATACCAATTTATATTTGTGAATTGATTTTAGGAATTTGAATGGAATTCAGGTTGGGGTTCTGGTTTTCTTCATGCTAAATAAGTTTCAGTGTTCTATATTTTCTTTTACATGTAATTTTGAAGCTTTTTATTTGGCGACCCAATAAACACCGTTAAATCTCTTCAACATTGAACCTCACAAAATCTTTGTTTTATTATTATTTCTTCGACTTTTGAAAACGTTGATTAGATTGGCGATCTTCTTTTCGTCATGCTAAATAAGCTTTGATGTTCTACATTTTCTTTTACATGTAATTTTGAAGCTTTTCATTTGGCAAACCTGATAAACACCGTTTGATGTATTTTTCCTCCCACGCACTTAATAGAAGGTTTGAAACTAAAAAAAAGCTAGGAAACATCTCAGGAGACTGCCCTCTATCAATCCTACGAAACTAATTCTCCTTATGGCACCTACCTGATAAACACCTTTTCATGTACGAATGCGATCCAATAAACACCGTTAAATCTTGTAAACATTCAACCTTACAAAACATTTCCTTATTATTATTTCTGCGGCTTTTGAAAACGTAAATTAGATTGGCGTCATTGTATTTTTCGTGCTAAATAAGTTTAATTGTTCTGCATATTCTCTTACGCGTCGTTCTGAAGCTTCTAATTTGACGACCTGATGAACAAATGTTTATGTATTTTTCCTCACACGCATTTACAAGAAGGTTCAAAACTAGAACAGAAGGTAGCGAACATCTCAGGAGACTGTCCTCTATTAATCCCATTAAACAAAACCTCATTATCTCGCCGACCCGATAAACACCGTTTAATGTATGAATGCGACCTAATCACCGTTAAATCTATGAAAAAATGTCATCTCTCAAAACCTCTGTTTATTATTATTTTTTCGAATTTTCAAAACTTTGTTTAGATTCGCGCTCTTGTGTTCTTCATGCTGAATAATTTGCACAGTTCTACATTTTCTTTTACATGTCATTTTGAAGCTTTTAATTTGACGACCAGATAAGCCCCGCTTTATGTACTTTTCCTCCCACGCATTTAATAAAAGATTGAAAGAAAATGTAGTAAACATCTCAGGAGACTGCCCTCTTCTTAATACCATTAAACAAAATCTCATTTCCTCGTCGAACAGATAAACACCGTTTAGTGTATGAATGCGACCTAATAAACACCGTTAAATCTCTTGAAAATTCAACCTCACAAAACCTTTGTTTATTATCATTTTTTCGACTTTTGAAAACGTTGATCAGATTGGGATACTTGTGTTCTTCGTGCTAAATAAGTTTCACTGTTCTACATTTCTTATACGTGTCATTTTGAAGCTTCTAATTTGACGACCTGATAAACACCGTTCTATGTATTTTTCCTCCCACGCATTTACTAGAAGGTTAAAAACTAAAAAATTGGTATTAAACGTCTCAGGAGACTGTCCTCTATTATTATCATCAAACAAAATCTCATTATCTCGCCGACCCGATAAACACAGTTTAATGTATGAATGCGTCCTAATAAACACCGTTAAATCTATGAAAAAATTTAATCTCTCGAAAGCTTTGTTTATTATTGTTGTTTCGACTTTTGAAAAAGTTGATTAGATTGGCGTTCTTGTGTTCGTCATGCTAAATAATTTGCACAGTTCTACTTTTTCTGTTACATGTCATTTTGAAGCTTTTAATTTGACGACCTGATAAGCACCGCTTTACGTACTTTTCCTCCCACGCATTTAATAAAAGATTGAAAGAAAATGTAGTAAACATCTCAGGAGCCTGCCCTCTTTTTAATACCATTAAAAAAAATCTCATTTCCTCGCCGACCCGATAATCACCGTTTTATGTATGAATGCGACCTAATAAACACCCTTAAATCTCTTGAGAACTAAACCTCACAAAACCTTTGTTTATTATCATTTTTTTGACTCTTGAAAACGTTAATTACCTCGTTGTTCATGTGTTCTTCATACTAAATAATTTTCACTGTTCAACATTTTCATTTACATGTCATTTTGACGCTTTTACTTTGACGACCTGATAAACACCGTTTTATGTATTTTTCCTCACACGCATTTACTAAAAGGTTAAAAAAAAAAGGTAGCAAACATCTCAGGAGACTGTCATCTATTAATCCAATTTAGCAAAATCTCATTATCTCGCCGACCCAATAAACACCGTTTTACGTATATATATATATATATAATTAAAAACTAAAGTATATATTGAGATTCTTTATTGCCCACGTACACACTTAAATTCAGTTTTTCTAGTGGACACTAGTGGTTATGCTATATGGACACGACGAATGATTTCTGTCCCGACCGGTTTGTAGAACAGATCGATCAGAGGATCATCTTCCGGTATTATTACAGGCACTTCGGCAATATTGCCATCTACGCGTACTTTAACATGCTCTAGGTCATAATTCAGGATTGGACGCAATTCTCCATTAAAGATTAGTCCAATGATATACTCTTGACCCATTTCCCTACGTATTGCTGCATGCGAAATGCCTGCTCTTTCTAGCCGAGATACAGGTATAAAACCAAGCCAAGGGTGAACATTAAGTGTAATTGGAAGAGGATGAACTGCATATTCTTTATGTCTTTTAGCTAGTTCTGAAAAACGAAAGCAAAACTAGGAAATTAATTGTTGTAATAATTAATCAATTATCGCGGCTTAGCAAAATATCAGGTAAGGTAATCAATTTTGGATATCATATACAACTAATCTTAAGAGCCTTGTGAAGATATCCCAAAAATTTAATCTAAAAAATATTGTCCTTGAAAGTTATTAATAATCAAAGTATGATCTAAAGTCACACTCCTGATGGGGTTATTACGAATCAAAGTTTTAGTATGTTCATAAAAGTATGCAAAATGTTTTTTTTTTGTTCTCAAGATCTAATGAAAGTGTTTTTGAAATAAAAGGGTGTAATTATAAATATAATTTGGATTTCCAATATTTTTTTTAGGAATATCTCACAGTAAAACGTAGAGATCTCTGTTTTTACGGTATCATTATTTAGTTGTCTCGTTTTTGGATAGGATAACCTTCCTACCGTTTGTTTCAATGTATATCAGCTGAATCAGCGTTTCCACCAGCCAGCCCAGAAAATAGTAATTTTTCATTGATTATAATCCGCAAGAAATTATATGGGAAAAAGAATTTGTTGAAACTTTGAAATGTACACTTTTCATTTCCCATTAGGCTAATATTACTTGTAATATCGATCTTAAGAGACTTTTATTCGAAATTGTTGTAGACTTCTTGCCTTCGTGTTTCGGCATATGCCATATTCAGCATTTTTTCTGACTTTTCATTGAAATTTCAAAGCATTTTTTAGTGAGATTTCAAAGCAACTAATATTGCAGTTAAAATTATAGATATAATATTTACCAATAGGATTCGGAAAAGCCAGTAAGATAAAACTCAGAATGCCTCTCACAGTTCTCATTTTCTTAAAACGGAGAATACTTGTGAAGAATATCGATAAGAATGTAGCGAAGATATACTCTGAAAAACTATCCAGTACATATTACACAAATAATCTCATACGTTATTCTTGAATGTTTGTATTTAATTAATTCAGATTTATGACAATATTTTCAAAATTCACTGGGACCAAAACATCTTAATTATTGCGCAATGGAAAGATTACTATTTGCTGAAAGAGGTGATAAAATTTTCTGTATATTAAAAATGGAATACTATCGATAATAGTGGACAATATTGAAACAGTAAAATGAGAATTCACGAATTGAGAACGTAACACTATCATTTTATGAATTATGTCCAACTACAATTATAAGATTTTACGTACTTAGTATTAATAATATGTGAATGTGCTTCTTGAAAAACAAAAATAAAATTCTACCGTTGATATCAAAGATGATCTAAATGGTCATCAAATTTTTCAAGTATGATTAAAAGTTATAAATGCTTCGAAATGTAGTGCAAGTTTGTCTATCAGTTGGATCTCGGGTGGAAATTCAAACTTGGATTTCAATAGGCTCTCTCTAGAGTTCCTATTTCTTGCCGATGACCTGAAGTGGCAATCTATCGAGGGCGCAAGCGGAAACGTCACGCAAAGCTCGCATAAATTTTCCAAATTTTTTTTTCAAATTTATAAAACCAAGAGCAAATCGCACTTTTAAAATCTGAAACAAGCACATGAATAAATATTACATGATTGCTGAGTAATTATAAACATTTTTACCCGAGAAATGGAAATGTTTGCCAAGCTGAAAATAGAAGATTCCCCGCGTGCGTTAATTTATTATCAGAAACATTCTTGGCAAAAATCAAGATTAGAGCCTACTAGATATAAAGATGTTTCTAAGATCAATGCGAAATATGTTGGATTCAAACTTTTTTTTTCAAGTTAGAGTGAGTTCCTCGAGGTCACGAGATCCAGCCAATGCTCCAGGTGTAAAAAGCACATCTTCTCCAGGGAAGTCTGAGTTTTACATTACCTTAGGGTACTAAGAGTGAGTTCCTCGATGTCACGAGATCGATCCAATGCTCTAGGTGTAAAAAACACATCTTCTCCAGGAAAGTCTGGGTTTTACATTACATTAGTGTACTAAAAGTGGGTTCCTCGAGGTCACGAGATCCAGCCAATACTCCAGGTGTAAAAAACACATCTTTTTCAGGAAAGTCTGGGTTTCACATTACCTTAGGGTACTTAGAGTGAGTTCCTCGAGGTCACGAGATCCAGCCAATGCTGCAGGTGTAAAAAGCACATCTTCTCCAGGGACGTCTGGGTTATACATTACCTTAGGGTACTAAGAGTGGTTTCCTCGAGATCACGAGATCCAGCCAATTCTCCAGGTGTAAAAAATACATCTTCTCCAGGTACGTCTGGGTTCCAAATTACCTTAGGGTACTTAGAGTGAGTTCCTGGAGGTCACGAGATCCAGCCAATGCTCCAGGTGTAAAAAGCACATCTTCTCCAGGGAAGTCTGGGTTTGACATTACCTTAGGGTACTAAGAGTGAGTTCCTCGAGGTCACGAGATCCAGCCAATGCTCCAGGTGTAAAAAGCACATCTTCTTCAGGGACGTCTGGGTTTCACATTACCTTAGGGTACTAAGAGTGAGTTCCTCGATGTCACGAGATCCAGCCAATGCTCTAGGTGTAAAAAACACATCCTCTTCAGGAAAGTCTGGGTTTTACATTACCTTAGGGTACTAAGAGTGGTTTCCTCGAGATCACGATATCCAGCCAATGCTCTAGGTGTAAAAAACACATCTTCTCCAGGAAAGTCTGGGTTTTACATTACCTTAGTGTACGAAGAGTGGGTTCCTCGAGGTCACAAGATCTAGCCAATGTTCCAGGTGTGAAAAACACCTCTTCTCCAGGGAAGTCTGGGTTTTAAATTACCTTAGGGTACTTAGAGTGGGTTCCTCGAGGTCACGAGATCCAGCCAATGCTCTAGGTGTAAGAAATACATCTTCTCCAGGGAATTCTGGGTTTCGCATTACCTTAGGGTACTAAAAGTGGGTTCCTCGAGGTCACGAGATCCAGCCAATACTCCAGGTGTGAAAAACACACCTTTTCCAGGGAAGCCTGTGTTTCACATTACCTGAGGGTGCTTAGAGTGAGTTCCTCGAGGTCACGAGATCCAGCCAATGCTCCAGGTAAAAAAAATACATCTTCTCCAGGGAAGTCTGGGTTTTACATTACCTTAGGTGTAAAAAACACATCTTCTCCAGGAAAGTCTGGGTTTGACATTACCTTAGTGTACGAAGAGTGGGTTCCTCGAGCTCACAGGATCTAGCCAATGTTCCAGGTGTGAAAAACACGTCTTCTCCAGGGAAATCTGGGTTTTAGATTACCTTAGCGTACTTAGAGTAGGTTCCTCGAGGTCACGAGATCCGGCCAATGCTCCAGGTGTAAAAAACACATCTTCTTCAGGCAAGTCTGGGTTTTACATTACCTTAGGGTACTAAGAGTGGGTTCCTCCAGGTCACGAGATCCAGCCAATGCTCTAGGTGTGAAAAATACATCTTCTCCAGGGAAGTCTGGGTTTTACACTACCTTAGGGCACTAAGAGTGGGTTCCTCGAGGCAAGAGATACAGCCAATGCTCCAGGTATAAAAACCACATCTTCTGCGAAGAAGTTTGGGTTTCACATTACCTTAGGGTACTTAGAGTGGGTTCCTCGAGGTCGCGAGATCCAGCCAATGCTCTAGGTGTACAAAACACATCTTTTGCAATGCAGTCTGGGTTTTACATTACCTTAGGGTACTAAGAGTGGGTTCCTCGAGGTCACGAGATCAGCCAATGCTCCAGGTGTAAAAAACACATCTTCTCCAGGGAAGTCTGGGTTTTAAATTACCTTAGGGTACTTAGAGTGGGTTCCTCGAGGACACGAGATCCAGCCAATGCTCCAGGTGCAAAAAACACACCTTCTCCAGGGAAGTCTGGGTTTTACATTATCTTAGGGTACTAAGAGTGGGGTTCTCGAGGTCGGGAGATCCAGCTAATGCTCCAGGTGTGAAAAACACATCTTATCTAGGGAAGTCTGGGTTTTGCGTTACCTTAGGGTACGGGCAAAAACGAGTTAAATCTTTAACTCGTTTTTGCCCGTAGCGCGTGGGCTAATTCGTTCTTGCGCTGAGAAATAAATAAGCAACCCGCTTTTGCTCCGACTCTTTTCTTAGTCCGCTTTTGCTATCAGCCCCTCAAGTATGGTTGCCAGAAGGATGTTTCATGTATGACTTATATAATTATTATAAATGAAAGCAGTTCCCTTGATATCTGCAATAATGGTTTTTGCAAAGAAGTTTCTTTGATTATATGTTAAGAAAGTTCTCAGAATATGTATACCTCGTATAGAAAACTACAATTATATTACATTTGAATTATTTAGGAATTTTACTTGATTAATTATGAAAATAATCTTTAATATTTCTGAAGACATTGATTTAAAATAATTTTGTTGAATATTTGCTAAAAAATAAAAAATAAGAAAATTTACTTGAAAAAGAAATTACTAAAATTTTAGGTGTGTTTGATCACTATGACACTGGGAAAAATTTATTTAGTTTGGGAAAATATTTTAAATATAGACTTTGAAGTGATTTTTAACACTTGGTTTTTACGATCTGGCTTCTATGAAGCGGTGTTCCCTGTTATTTACAAATTGAGGAAGGAGAGACTTGTCACAGTTTACGTTGTGCCCTTGAACTAGAAAGTCCTCTTTTAGAACAAGTAAATATATTCAGAAGAAAGAGATTTAATTTTTGTTCCAATGTGATTAACAATAATTTTTGAAAAATTAGTTTTCATCTTTTATTAGATTTAAGGACAACAACAACAAACGATTAAGTTTTTATTATAGATAGAAATTGAATTGAAAAATATTTTTCACTATACGTGTATCTGGATATTTTTTATATTTCAGAAGATTTCTATTCAAGTAAAAAAAAATCATTATTTTCCAAATTATTAACAAAATAAAGTGTTGTCTCATGCAATAATTGGTATTATACGTGGGGTGATCGCTAGAGAGATTGATCAGCAGCCTGGGTCGGAGCAGTGTTGCGGAATGAACGTGTTATTTAAATAAGTAACACGAGAATTCTAGATCAATCTAAAACATCTATACCTTAAACCTATATACCCCGAAAGGGAAACGGCTTAATGATATGATAATAATAATAATAAGTTTTTCCCGAGGTGTTCCACAATTCATTCACAGATGTTGAGAAAGCAAAAACTGTCAGTGAGAAAGTTGGTCAGGAAGGTTCAAAGAAGCTTTCTGGAAATTTTCAGCTCAATTGAAATAGTACTTAACGAACTGTTGATGTTTTCATTTCTTGGAGCGATCGATTATCTCCCGCATAGGCTGCGGGATTCAAATGCAATACAACATGAAAAATCATGGTTTATCATGATATTTTCTCTTTCTTGTAAAGTTGTATCAAGTAACAATTTTTACTTGAAAAAAAAACAGAGCTAATTTTTAGAAGAAATCTTCTATTGTTTTAAAGTGATAATCATGAGCTTGAACTAAAGAAAATCTGGCTAAATAGACCAGTAAATTTACCTAAAATTATTTTTTGAGCCAAAGTTTGAAATCTTGTATTTTATGTGTTTATTTAAATGATTCATATTTAGGAATTAAAATCTGCGCTAAATATAGTATTTCTACTCTAATTCTTCAATTTTATTTATCTTCTTGAATTTATTATATATTTTTATTTTAATACTACCAAAAATTTAACACTAATGATTCTTAATTATCACTACCCATTTTATGTAACTTAGAGTAAGTCCTGATTTTCCGTATTTTTAATAAAAATGATCTGTATCTGACCGGCCTCTGCGGCGGAGTTCCACCTAACGTTGTGTGTAGTAACGTCTTACCGACTGGACCGCAGCCTACGCGGGAGATAATCGATCGCGCCGAAAAATGCAAACATCAACAGTTTGTTAACTATTACTTAAATTGAGCTAAAAATTTCCAGAAAACTTCTATAAATCTTCCTGACCAACTTGCTCACAAACAGTTTTTGCTTGCTAACTTCATTGATCGCAGAAGAAGTTAATGCATACTTCTTATGAATTTGACTGAAAAATATTTAAAATTTCCGACTTCGTCGCAAGTTGAAGTGAAATAGGCGAAATTTTTGGGTGTCTTCCGAAAAGGACATATGTCCGATTTTCTTCGGGCTCCGTGTACTTATGTATTTTGACGCGCTGATTACGAATATGTGCTTGGTCAGGCGAACGTCCTTGATCTAGGTCTACTGAACCAGTGACCCAATTAATACGGTTTGGTGAAATCCCACACAAGCTGTCACCAATTTTTTACCTCTTCAGCGCTTTTGTTGATTTAAAGACAATTATTAATTGACTTTAGTAAAATAATTATATATTTATCTAACAAAATAAGAAAAATCATACCAAAAGTCACCATAATTTTTAACATACTAACTTAGAAATATAAATCTCAATTCCAAATATAAAAAGGTATTTACGTTAAATATTTACATTCAAGTATTTACTTATGTAGAATAAATTAATTTCAGGAAATCAATAAACTTGAATCATCACCCTGTCAAATTATATATGTTAATTATAATAAGATACCTATATTTTACATTTTGATTTTTCATAACGCAAATGTTGCAGGTTGCAGCCTTTCCTATAACAATAATAATTATTTATCCATTCACTCATGCATATTATAATAGCTTAATAATTAAATTTTGCAAAAATTTCCAACAATTTTAGACATTTAAATATTTCAAGCAAGATCCAACTCAAGGTGAACAACCCTATCATCGCTCCCACCTTGAAATGTTTAGGATTCGCTTTTAAATCATAATGTCTTTTTGATCTTTCCTTGGCATTTTGAAGTCTCTCATTAGCCCTAGATTGGATATTAGCTAGTTTAAGAGAAAGTTTGCGCAGGTGATCAATATACGTTCTTTCAAGAGGTTTTTTATAAAAACTTGTGGGAAATACGGCTTCCCTGTCAAATACCAAAGTATATGGAGCGAAACACGTACCCGAATCGGAGCCTTTCGTCCCAGTTATGAGGACCTTAAAAATGACGCAAATACTCAATTAGAGTATGATGACTACGTTCAAGGGATCCAAGACTTTGAGGATGGTAAGCTCCCTGTTTCGATTGTACAATTTGTGAACAACCATATCTCGATATGAAATTTTCTGCTATTGCTTGAGGAATAGAAACAGAGTCCGTTGTTTTTAAAGGTATTGCATCAGAATATTTTGGAAATATACATTGAATTGTTCAAATATATTGATTTCCTCGCGGATTTACCGGAAGTGGTCCGACGAGATTAATTTGAAATTTTTTTCAAATGGCTCTCTCGGTGTGTCGGTACTGATCATTGGCATTCGCGTACATTTCTTAATTTCATATTCTTCCAAAAGTATTCTTCCCCAATACGCCGATAAGTCTTACTAATTCCCTTATGAACACCTAACGCTGATTCATGGAATTCTTTTATTATTTCGTCTTGTTGATGAGTAGGAGCAATAATAATTTCTCCAGAACAAATAACCACGTGAAGACCATAATTTTTAAAATGTTGCAGAAATATTTGCTCCATTGAGAGCCAATTCATAAAATTCAAGTTTTGGTCCTTATCAGAAATTTTGATTACTTTGGTGTCCAAATTTTCCATAGCATTATTTAGTGCTAAAATAGCCCTTGACACATGGTTGAAGAAGATCTTATCATCTTTTTTTATCTTTAACTACCATACTGAAAATGTATCGATCTCTTCTCGAATATACCACGACATCGCCCAATTTTGCCTTTTCATCTTTGAATTTATCTATATAAAATAATTAATTTTTAAGTAACACTTCATTATTTTTCGATTCTAACAAACCGTTGGAAACAACAAAAATGAGTCTGATTTATCTAGACGAAATCTTGGCCCTTCGTCCCATACATTCTCCGAGATAAGGGTCTTCGGTAGTTTTTCGGGCACATGCTCGTTGACTAGACCAGAATTGGTGTGGAGAGGCTCGGAAACCGACTTAACGGCACCTGATATCGCACCTTTCAATCCCGAAAATTTCCCTAACGTCTTCTTAATGCATTGAAGGCCAAAGGATCCCAATCCCCACAGCTTGGAGCTAGTTGTTGAACTGCATCCGCCCTGATATCGGGGTCCCTAATTGTCTGACTCAGCGGGCATCCCAGGAGCAATGAAGTCCTGTTATGGATCCCGTCACTGAGTGACTTTTTGTGAGACGGCAATTCCATCATCTCACTTTCAGACAAAGTCGTCATGACTTCTCCTAGCAAAACTACCATTGCTTACATTCATGCGGTCAAAATCAACATTTTCTCGACTTCAGTTTCAGGGTTCACTCTACTCAGAAACACTCGACCAAGCAGCTTCCGCGGTTGAAAATTCAATTACTTGATTTCAACTTGAACCCCTTTCTTAAAAATTCATTTTTTTTTTTTTTGAAGATTTGATTTTTCTTAGTTAAAATATTCCACCAAAAATGTATGTAGTTTTTGGAAAATTCGTTTTTTTGTTTGTTTACAAATTAATTTTTTTACCTGATAATTTAAGCAATCCAGTTGAATATTCCACAATTTTAGTTAAAAATGTATTTATCTCTTTCGCGGTTGAAAATTCAACTATTCCAGGTTGAAGATTCACCATTTTAGTTAAAAATTCATCACTTTGGTTAAAAAATTTTTCATTTAAAAGTTTACCTAGTTGGTTGAAAATTTATCTTTTTTATTTAAAAATTCAAGTATTCGGTTTGAAAATTCGTCCTTTTGATAGAAAATTTATGATTTTGGTTGGAAATTCAATTACTTGATTTCAACTTGAACCCCTTTCTTGAAAATTAATTTTTTTTTTTGAAGATTTGATTTTTTTATTAAATGTTTCAACCAAAAATGTATGTACTTTCTGGAAAACTCGTTTTTTTGTTTGGTTACAAATTAACTTTTTCTTTTTTGAAGATTTGATTTTTCTTTATTAAAATTTTTCACCAAAAATGTATGTACTTTCTGGAAAATTCGTTTTTTTTGTTTAGTCACAAATTAATTTTGTTTAACTGATAATTTAAGCAATCCAGTAGAATATTCCACAATTTTAGTTAAAGGTAAACTTTAAATAGAAAATAAAAATGTCAACCAAAAATGAAATAAATAAATTTCCTGTTTAAAAAATTAATTTTACAACATTAAAAACGAATTATCATCAAAGAAGTTAAATTTTCAACCGAAGTGATGAATTTTAAACTAAAATCGTGAATCTTCAACTGGAATAGTTGAATTTTCAACCGCGGAAGAGATGAATACATTTTTAACTAAAATTGTGGAATGTTCAACTAAATTTCTCGAATGATCAATTGAAAAAAAAAATTAATTTGTAACGAAAAAAAGGAATTTTCAACAAAGCACTTGAGATTTGAGTCAAAAAAATTAATTTAAAAAAATCAGACCTTCAAAAAATGAATTTCTAACAAAGGAGTTGAAGTTTTAATCAAGTAATTGAATTTTCCACCAAAATCATTAATTTTCTATTAAAAAAGACGAATTTTCGACCAAACACTTAAATTTAAAAAAAAAGATAAATGATAAAAATGAAACACTTAAATATCCAGTTTGAAAAATTCATTTTACAACAAAAAATGAATTTTCGTCAAAATAGTTCAATTTTATACCAAATTGGTGAATTTTAAACCAGAATGGTGAATCTTCAACTGGAGTAGTTGAATTTTCAACCGCGGAAGAGATGCATTTTGAACTAATATTGTGGAACAATTATTATTGCTTGAATTACCAGTTGAAAAAAATTAATTTGTGACAAAAAAAGGAAACGAATTTTCAACAAAGTAGATAAAGTTTTGGTTGAAAAATTTAATTAAAAGAAATCGAATCTTCGAGAAAAAAAAATGAATTTTTAACAAAGGAGTTCAATTTTCAATCAAATAATTGAATTTTCATCCAAAATCGTTAATTTTTTACCGAAGAAGACAAAATTTCAACAAAATACATAAATTTTTAACCAAATACTTGAATTTCCAAGTAAAAAAGATAAATTTTCGTCCAAATAGTTAAATTTCAAAATAAAAAAGATCAATTTTCAACCAGAAATTGAAAAGTGAACTTTCTAATTTAATTAATTTAATTTTTTTATTTTCAACTAAAAATTGAATTATATCAATCCACGATGTCGAATTTTCTGTCCGAATAGACAAATGTTCAACAAAATAGTTCAATTTTCTACCTGCCTGACCCCCAGGCCATAATTATTTTTTCTTTTTGTGTGGCTGTGAAGACCTTTTGAGGTTGTGTCAAAAACCTGACATGATGGGGTAAAATGGACTTCGGATTCGGTTTCATCGATCCCCAAAACATATGATGAACATGGTCTGACCCCCAAACCAGAAAAACATTTTTTTGCGCGACTATGTAATGGTACATTTCCACAAGGGTAGTAATCCCTCTTCAAAATAAGGGTGCTTATGTTATTTCATTTTCAATGCAGAATATATGTCGGTATAAGCGTTTCAAGATTAAAATTTGAAACGTATGTTGTTGAATTCTCTAGAAATTTTTTTTTTCAACAATATACAGCGATTTTAAACCAAATAGTTGACTTTTCTAAAAAAAAAAAAAAAAATTCAACAAAATACTTGAATCCTCGACTAAAACAGATTAATTTTTAACCCAACTGTTCCATTTTTAACAATAGAAAACTGATTTTGTACCAAAAAAATACGAATTGTCAACAAAATACATATAGTTTCTAACAAATAGCTGAATTTTCAACCAAGAAGAATAATTTTTTACCAAAAAAGACGAATTTTCAACAAATACGTATATTTTCTACCAAAATGTTGAATTTTAAAGCCAAACATATAAATTCTCTACAAAATTGTTGAATTTTCAATCTTAAAATACTAATTTTCACAAAAGAAATGTAATAGTTGATATTTAAACGAAAAATATTTCAATTTTAAATAAAAAACAGTTAAATATAACCAACAAAGGCGAATTTTTAACAAAAGGCGTGAATCTTCAACTAACAAAGAATAGTTTTTAACCACACAGTTGATTCTACCAAATAGTTAAATTTTCAACCAAGAAGATTAATTTTCTTCCAAAAAATATGAATTTTCAACAAATTATATACATTTTGAACTAAATAGTTGAATTTTTTAACTAATTTTTTACCAAAAATAATTTTCTTTAAAAAAATTTAATTTTCAAAGAAACATTTAAATTTTTTAGCAAAAAAATTTATTTTCTACCAAAAAGACAAATTTTCAACAAAAATACTTGAATCTTCGTCTAAAACAGAATAATTTTTAACCATACAGTTCCATTTTTAACAATAAAGAAATGATTTTCTAGCATAAAATATGAATTGTCAACAAAGTAAATATATATTTTCTAACAAAATGTTGAATTTTAAAGCCAAACAGGATAATTCTCTACAAAATGGTTGGAATTTTCAACCTGAAAATACTAATTTTCACAAAAGAAATGTTATAGTTGATATTTAAACGAAAAATATTTCAATTTTAAATTAAAAAAAAATAGTTTAATATAACCAACTAAGGTGAATTTTTAACAAAATACGTGAATCTTTAACTAAAAAAGAATAATTTTTAACCACACAGTTGATTCTATCAAATAGTTGAATTTTCAACCAAGAAGATTAATTTTCTACCAAAAAAGACAAATTTTCAACAAAATACTTGAATCTACAACTAAAACAGATTAATATTTAACCATACAGTTCTATTTTTAACAATAAAAACTGATTTTCTAGCGAAAAAATACGAATTGTCAACAAAATAAATATAAATTTTCTAACAAATAGTTCAATTTTCAACCAAGAAGATAATTTTCTACTGGAAAAGACGAATTTTTAACAAAATACATCAATTTTAAACCAAATAGTTGACTTTTCTACCAAAGCAGATAAATTTTCAACAAAATACATCAATTTTAAACCAAGTAATTACATTTTCTACCAGAAAAAAACGAATTTTCAACAAAATACACCGAATTTAAACCAAACAGTTGAATTTTTTATGAAAAAAGATATTTTTTCAACAAAATACTTGAATCCTTAGCTGGAACAAATTAATTTTCAACCATACAGTTCCATTTTTAACAATAAATACCTGATTTTATACCAAAAAAATACGAATTATCAACAAAATACATATATTTTCTACCAAATAGTTAAATATTCAACCAAGAAGATAATTTTCAACAAAATACATAAATTTTGAGCCAAATAATTTCAGTTTCTACCAGAAAAAACGAATTTTCAACAAAATACATCGATTTTAAACCAAATAGTTGACTTTTCTACCAAAAAATATAAATTTTCCTAAAATAATTGAATTTTTAACTAAAACAGATTATTTTTTAACCATACAGTTCCATTTTTAATAGTAAAAAACTGATTTTCTACCCAAAAAATTACGTGTTGTTAACAAAATACATATATTTTCTACCAAATAGTTCAATTTTAAACCAAGAAGATTAATTTTCTTCCAAAGAAGATGAATCCTCAACAAATTACATACATTTTAAGCCGAAAAATGGAATTTTTTGAAGAAAAAAAAATAATTTTCAACAAAATACTCGATTTTAAACCAAACAGTTGACTTTTCTACCGAAAAAGATAACTTTCTAACAAAGTACTTGAATTCTCAATTAAAACATATTTAGTTTCAACCATACAATTCCCTTTCCTGCTCCGCCACTTTTATTATTCTTTCTCTAATTTCCGTTCCTCAATTCTCTTTAACTTCCCATACTTTTCCTTTCCTGATTTCGCTATCATTTCCCCCACTTCTCCTTCCCTAATTTATCCTCACTTCCTCTAATTCCGCTCGCCTAGTTCCCTTCAACTTCCCCTACTTTCCCATCCATAATTTCTTCTCACTTACTCTAATTCCGCTCGCTTAGTTCCTTTCAACTTCCTCCACTTTCCCACACCTCGTTTCCCATCACTTTCTCTAATTTCCCTCCCTTGATTCCCTAAAACTTCTCCTACTTTCTCGCCCCGCCACTTCCATCAATCTCTCTAATTTCTCTCTCTCAATTCTCTTCAACTTCCCCTACTTTGCCTTTCCTCATTTCTCTATCATTTCTCTTACTTCTTCTTCTCTAATTTCTCCTAGCATCCTCTAATTTTGCTCGTCTAATTCCCTTTAACTTCCACTACTTCCTCATCTATAATTTCTTCTCACTTCCTCTAATTCCACTCGCTTCCCCTCCCCTCCCCTCATTTCCCATCACTTTCTCTACTTTCCCTTTCTTGATTCCCTCAAACTTTTCCTATTTTCCCGCCCCGTCACTTCCGTCAATCTTTCTAATTTCGCTCCCTTAATTCTCTTTAACTTCCCCTACTTTGCTTTTCCTAATTTCGCTATCATTTCCCTTAATTCTTCTTCCCTAATTTCTCTCAGCATCCTCTAATTTCGCTCATCTAATTCCCTTTAACTTCCACTACTTTTCCATCCATAATTTCTTCTCACTTCCTCTAATTCCGATCGCCTAATTTCTTTTAACTTCCACTACTTTTCCATCCCGTATTTCCCATCACTTTCTCTAATTTCCCTTTGTTGATTCCCTTGAGCTTCTCCTATTTTCCCGCCCCGCCACTTCCATCAATCTCTCTAATTTTGCATCCTTAATTCTCTTTAACTTCCCCTACTTTGCCTCTCCTAATTTCACTATCATTTCTCTTAATTCTTTTTTCCTAATTTCTCCTAGCATCCTCTAATTTCGCTCGTCTAATTCCCTTTAACTTCCAGTACTTTTCCATACATAATTTCTTCTCACTTCCTTTAATTCCGCTCGCCTAATTTCTTTCAACTTCCACTACTTTTCCATCCCTCGTTTTCCATCACTTTCTCTAATTTCCCTCTCTTAATTTCCTTCAACTTCCTATACTTTCCCGCATCATCATCACCATCACCATCACTCTATCTAATTACGCTCCCTTAATTCTCTTTAACTTCCCCTACTTGGCCTTTCCTAATTTCGCTATCATTTCTCTTACTTCTTCTTCCCTAATTTCTCTTAGCATCCTCTAATTTCGCTCGTCTAATTTCCTTCAACTTCCCCTACTTTCCCATCCATAATTTTTTCTTACTTCCTCTAATTCCACTCGCCTAATTCCTTTCAACTTCCACTACTTTTCCACCCCTCGCTTCCCATCACTGTCTCTAATTGACCTCCCTTAATTTCCTTCAACTTCCTATACTTTATTGCCCCGCTACTTCCATCACTCTCTCTAATTTCGCACCCTCAATTCTCTTTAACTTCCCCTACTTTGCCTTTCCTAATTTCGTTATCATTTCCCCCCTTTCTCCTTCCCTAATTTCTCCTCACTCCCCCTAATTCCGCTCGCTTGATTCCATTTAACTTCCCCTACTCTTCCTCCTCTCATTTCCCATCACTTCCCCTAATTTCCCTCCCTTGATTCCCTTGAACTTTTCCTATTTTCCCGCCCAGCCACTTCCATCCTCTAATTTCGCTCCCTTAATTCTCTTCAACTTCCCCTACTTTGCCTTTCCTAATTTCGCCATCATTTCTCTTACTTCTTCTTCCCTAATTTCTCCTAGCATCCTCTAATTTCGCTCGTCTACTTCCCTTTCACTTCCCCTACTTTCCCATCCATAATTTTTTCTCACTTCCTCTAATTCTGCTCGCCTGATTCCTTTCAATTTGCACTACTTTTCCACCCCTCGTTGCCCATCACCGTCTCTAATTTCCCTCCCTTAATTTCCTTCAACTTCCTATACTTCCCCACCCCGCTACTTCCATCTCCCTCTCTAATTTCGCTCCCTCAATTCTCTTTAACTTCCCCTACTTTGCCTTTCCTAATTTCATTATCATTTCCCCCACCCCCCACTCCAAATTCTCCATAGTGCACAACATGGCGGACCCCCCACTCCAAATTCTCCATAGTGCACCTTATCTACCAGCGGCGATTTTCGGATGAGAGTAGAGCCCATCGGTGTCGAGAGAAGGTGTTTCCAGAAGGTGAAACATCAGCAGCGTAGGGACAAGGGAGCAGTGCGCGGGTGCTCACACGCGTATATTGCGTAATATTAGGATATGGTTCACGTTCCACTGAATGTTCAAATTCGGGCGGGCTGAATTTAGTTTCGAGGCTACTACAAGCAATGGCCGAAACCGTAATTATATCCAGCCTCCAGTGTATGTTCACGATTGATTTTTGCGCGATTCAATGATAATTGCACTGGACGATACTTTAATTTTTTAATAACTTAGAATAAAATTCTTTTTAACCATAGCTTGTAACAATGAAACAGCAATTTATGTAGCATGTTTTTCTCAAAATAAGTATTCAAAATCAAAAACATATATATTTTCATTTATTCTTACAGAATCAAGTTCACAGGACGACGGTCTACCTGGATTTCCTCGGCGCTCGAAATTGCAAATTCGCCGGAGGAACCAACCCTCTTCGAGCCAATCAAGTAATTACTTTGTTTTTCAAATAATTGGTTACAGACACGTTACATAGCTAATAAAGTAACTCGTTGCAGTTACGTTACTTTTAAAGATGTAACTTCAAGTTCTCTATGGATTGGTACAAATTTTATCTCCCACCTCCCTTAATGTTTGAAATGAATAACTATGTGGTTGAAAAATTTGGTATTCTTTAAAAAATTTATCTTTTTTGGTAGAATATTTGTTTTCTTGGAAATTAATCTATTTTTGCTGAAAATTCACTTCCCAGGTTGAAAATTCGTCTGGCTTAAAAATTGTTTTCTTTGTCGAAAATGAATTTTTTGAATTGCAAATTTGACTCTTCGATTTTTGTTTAAAAATACATTTTTTTGGTCGAAAATTCGTCATTTTCGTAGAAAATAATTCTTCCTGTTTGAAAATGTATTGCTTTGGTTGAAAATGTAACTATTTTGTTGGAACTTCGCAAATATATTCTACCCATGGTTTTTTAGCTTTTTAATTATTGGCTAAAGCATAAGCCAATCAGAAATCATCACTTCTATGTTACATTCTACTGGCTACGCCTAATCCAAGCCTGAATGAAAATTTATGGAACTTGGGTACATTTACGTTAATTTTAAAGTACACTTTTATCTTGCCTGCAGGACGCCAGATCGTTTATAATATAAACCCTAAACGGTCAAAAAGTCCTGAAACTATTTTCAATTTGAATTTCAATATCAATTGACTACATGGATTAAATTATAATTTTGAGATACGCGGTACCCTCTATCGTATGATACGTTGCTCCCCACTAGCTCAACACAGAGACGAGTAGGGCTAGGAGGATCTGAGTATGGACGACAAAGAAACTGTGAATCATAAATTATCAAGTCCAGATGTGCGGGTACCAAAAATGATAAATATTTCATTCAACGACCAAGCGAGTCAAACTTATATCGATCATTGACTTTCTATTTTCGACTACTAACTTTTAAGCAGCCAAATGAGAACTTAATTGAATAGCCTTACGGCCCGCCGACTCGTTACCTATATCGATCTCCTGAAACATTCATTTTGAATTGATTTATTTCGACACGAGATCCGACAACTGACTAACCTTCGGTCAATATGTTTCGTAATAATGATTTACGCGATTGATTTGAAATATTTCATCATGGCGCACTATTCGTGACACGAAAGGTCAAACAAGGTTGCCGCCATGTTGGACGATTTCGTTTGACGATTTTCCCCTTATCATTTTATTATGCTGAAGGACCCACAGAGAAATTACAATCATAGTCCCCATCTACCAAAATAATTGTCTACGTGGTTGAATCAAAACCTTCCATCATTAGTAACACGAAAGGTCGAACAACCCGCCATTTTGGATAATTTCATGCTGTGACTATGCTCAGGGCCGATAAATCGTTAGGCATTGATTTTATCGTGAGAATTATTCACTAAGTTGATCGGAAACTTCCCAACATCGTGCCCTCTTCGTTACACCCATTAATTCGCTAGTAGCAACGTCTGGCTTGTATGACAGAGGCCAGAGTCTGACTCAGCATCTGCTCCCTCTAGTCGACCAGACTGGGAAAAAGATTAATTTTCAACCAAAAATGGAACAGTTAAATTTTATATTGAAAAAATTAAATTTTCACGAAACTGGTGAATTTTTAACTAAAATACTGAATCATTAACTAGAATAGTTGAATTTTAGACAAAAAATATGAATTTTCAACTAAAGTGATGAATGTTTAACTGGAATAGTTGAAATTCCAATGAAAACATTAATTTTATACAAAAAAAAATCGTCATAATTTTTGAACAAATAGGAAAAATTCATAAATAATTTATTTAAGTACATACTTACTAATTTCAGAGAATTTTCCGCGTAATTCAAATATTGTATTTTGAAATATCGTATATTTAAAGAGAAAAGGAGAAAAAGGGGAAGTTTTTTGAGAATAGGGGGGAAAAGGGAAATTTCCAGAAAAAGGGGAAACTAAGAAAAAAAGGGGAAGACTGTGCACCCTGAAAATGTAAAAAAGTTGAACAAAAATCTTAAATTTCACTAGAACGATTAAATTTCGTAACACTTATCAATTATTTTGTCAAATTTTTATCAAAAAAATCACGACGAAGAGAAATTTGAGAACATTTTTCGAAGCCAATATTAATTTATTAAAGGGCTCTGACTCATTCCACAGATCAAAAATTGTGTCAATAGTGGCATAAATTTGGAAAAATAGTAAAATATACTTCTCTTGAATATACACCAAAAACCTGTAAAGATTCTCTGAAATTCCTTAAAAACTCGTCAATATTTTTTAATTCCTTGAAATCATTGTTTGAAATCGACCTACGAACAAATAGAAAATCATTATAATCTTATGGAATTTTTTTTGTTTAAATCCTAAGAATTCCTGAAATATTGTAAAAATTCTTGAAATCTTATATATAGCGTAAAAATTCCGTGCAAATCTTCGAAATCACTTCAAATTCCTTAGAAATTTTTAAATCTCTTGAAATTTTCTATAATTTTAAAAAATTCTATACAATCCCGTAAATTATCTTCAAATTTGTAATATCTCTTAACATTGCAACGAAAATTTGTAAAACTTCGAAATTAGATGAAACTGCCATAAAGTTTTTCGGAAATTCTTTGAAATCCCCTAAATGTCCTACAAAATTTGTAATTTCTTCAAATTTCTTGGAATCTTGTAAAAATACTCTAAAATCTTTTCAAATCCCTGAAATTAGTTAAAATCATTTCAAACCCATTGGAAACTGTTGACATCCTTGAAATCTCTGAAAATTTTCAGAAATCCTTTGAACTGTTTTAAACATTTTTGAAATTATCAAGACCTACTGCAATCTTTTGAAATTTCGACTTTTGAAATGCCGGATATGTTTTATAGTAAATCAGCGAAGAGGTTTCAACCAAACAAAAAAAGAATTTTCCACAAGATAGTTAAATTTTCAACAAATGAGATGAATTTATTAATTAAAATGATTAATCTTTAACCGAAAAAAATGAATTTTCAGCAAAAGAATTTAGCTTTCAAGCAAGAAGTATAATTTTCAACTAAAATGATGAATCTTTAACTGGAATAGTTTCATTTTCAAACAAAAAGATAAAATGTCAACAAACAAGATTAATTCCCCACTACATTTTATTCTAATAGAATGGGTCAATTTTTAATGAAAAAAATTCATTTTCAACCAAAGTGATGAATTTTTATTTAAAATGATGAATCTTCATCCAAAAACATTAATTTTTAACAAAACAGTTGAATTTCCAACTAAGATTTTTCAGTCAAAGGAGAAAAACTGTCATCCAAACAGTTTAATTTTCAAGCAAAAAATGAACTTTCAACCAAAAAGATTCATTTTCTACCAAAAAGGACGAATTTTTAACTTAAATAAAAATGTAAGCTGTGCTAAATTTTTCTAAACTTCTACTCATTTATGCAGTAAACGGTTTTTTGTAAAATAAAAAATTATGGTCACAGTTTTTGACAAACGTTTTTTTTTTTGCTAGATCCGCAGTTTCTTACAAGCGTAAAACCAAAGGTTGTGCTGGGCCGCTCGAAGTATACACAATTTTGTGTAGGAAAGAAAAATGTCAAAAGCCACGTTAAGAAAAAATTTTTTTTTATTATTTCGAAAAATCCAAAATATTTTTCACATAAAATATCACTATAAGCATTCATTACCTGCGCTATTGATTTCAGAAAGTAGTAACTTTTCAAGATTTACAGTCTCTTCTTAACTCTAGCTGAGTTCTACGTCTAGCTCTCATCTCAATACCTCTGGCTCCAGCTGCTCTCGCTAACAGATCATATTTTTTTAACTCTGCAAAATAGATAGGACAGTATGGCATTGCTACATAAATGTGATTTATAGGTGGCACAGTATTTCAGTAAATATAATAATATTATTAATAGTAATATGCGATGGATGTCCTAAAAGAGCGGAACTCTCGATATCCCTTGCATATTCAGAGGAAATCTCAAGATGTGTACCTGTACTGCCCAACGTTTATTTGTATTTTAAGAATGGCCTCAAGATATCCAAATGAATGTTATATAAAGTATGTCAAATGATGTATATTAAATCGTTTGAATTAATAAAGTCATCATTTAACAATATGAAAATATTTTTTCAAGATGTTCTACAAAATGTTACATTTCAGATTAAAAAGTATACAAATATTCTATATGAAGTAGCTTCCCTCCATTTTACCCTAACCACATCCGCTGAGCAACCTTCTCCATGAAGTATAAAGAATGCGATAAAATTCATAAAAATTCAAGTGCATTCAAAGCAATTGGCAAATATGCAAAGATTTAATAAATTGAGTAGATTTGAAATAAGTCAAACAAGGAAATCGACATGTCCCTATAAAAATCACGAGAGATTTTTTGATTATTCTATCAGAGTTCAAAATCACTTCAAAAGATATGCGGGAAACATATTCTGGCAGGTGAAGTCGGTGAAATTATTTTGAGGGTTGCTTGAACATTCCTTAAAGATTTGAGAAAGTAAAGCATGCACGTGAAGAAATGATATTTAATTAAAACTCAGATTAGTCTTTTTGACAAGCACGGCAATCGAGCCGGTGCGACATATTTTCGTATTTTGTTACTAAATCATGAAAATTGCAATTTCTCGTCAGCGAGAATAGTTGTCAATTTTCCAGTGAAACTCCTAAAGCCAAAATATAAATCCAAATATTAACAGGAAACACCGATAATTAAAATGAGCATTTTAATTTATTTTCAGGTTTTCATTGTTTTCCCCAAAATATTATATTTCCTGTATTTGTTTACAATAATAATGGCCCTGCGACAGTCCGGTTCAGGCCCACCACTTGAAAAGATAAAAGTAACAAGGGACGAAAAATTTTCCCATAAAAGGAGATATAAAAGTACAAAAGTGCATAGTTGAATACGAATTACTGACAGTCCAATTAATTTTATATAATTAATTTCATTAATCAATTGGCAATGCATTTCGGCCAACTTCATGCGTAGTCCCTAAGCCCTATTGATCAATTCAAGTAGCTACTGACATCTAATGTAATTCAGAGTAAAATCAGCCAATCTGTTGTTAAGAGCGAGATCAGCTGTCAATAATCGAGAGCAAGATTCGATAGGTCGATAGTGTAAAAAAGATTCGATAATTCGATAATTCAATTAGGTGCAAATTTTAAAAGAGCAAACATTTCTGGCCTGCTTATTATACTAAATGAATGCAATAGTTGAAAATTAAGAATACAAATAAGTGTGATCAAGTCGACTTAGTTATGAGTGAGGTGGCATTCATTTTTGGTTTTTCTAAAAGTAGGAAAAAGGGAAGAAAGTGTGTTTAAAATTCAAGCAAACTGTAAATTTTGAATCATCCGGAAAATTGTGAGAAATAAGCGAAAACTGACCTCTCGGTTCGCACTTTCAATTCAGTTTTAGTAAATTATTGCTGAAACAGAATTATGAACTTGGAGTTTATAATAGACGTGCTTTTGTTTTTCCATCGTATTTCGTTGTGTTTTTGACTTACTGTCTTTTAAACTCATCGTGAATACTTAAACATTTCATCAAATCGATTCGAAGTCACTCGAAATCTTGCAAACTTATTTCAAACTTACTGAATTTAACGCATTTTTTCATATTTTTGAATTGCTTCAAATTTACTTAAATTTTTATCAATTTCATCGAATTCCTCGCACTTCGTGGAAAGATTTCCTCAGCAGATATGTTTGAGATAGAAAAGATGGAAGCGACTATAGATAGTATATTTACTATTTATATCATTTAGATTGCAAAATGGCATATTTTTTAGAAAATCTTTCAAAAATTCTTTTATATTGTTGAATAATAAATTTATTCATTTAAACAATTGAATATACATCATTTAATATACATTTTCATGATTTAACTGAGTTAATGGAGGGACCATCTGTGCATAACCCGTCACTCTTTTACCGGCATTCAGCCTGTAAAACTTGACACAGAACCGTGTTACAGAATTCGCCAAAAAGTACTTTGTAGACTTGTGTACCGTGCAAGTGTACTGAGCAGCCTTAGGTAACATATCTTGAAACTACACATCTTCATGTACTGTGAAATACTACTGCGCAACAGCATGTGCTATAGAAGCCTACTGCGTACCCATAAGTATCATGGAAGTCCACTGCGCAGCCATATGCACATTCAAACTGTGTTATGCATCCATATATGTCATAGCAGTCTGCTGCACATTTACAAGTCTATCGCACATCCCTAAGTATCGTCGTAGTGCATTGCAACTCTGTATATCCTGCAGAACTTTACTGCACATCCTTGTGTTCAACCGAACTGTATTGCGCATGCATACACGCCTTATACGCCTACACTGAATCTATAAGTTCAATTGGAGTGCATTGCGCAGCTGTATGTTTTGTAAAATACTATTGCGCATCCGCGTGTGCCATGAAATTGTACGGCGCATCCACATGTGTCTAATAAGTATACTGCGCATTCAAAAGTATTGTAGAAGTGCCCTGCGCAGCTCTTTGTACTTTCAAATACTACTGTGCAACCTTGTGTACCGCCGCAATATTGTGCGCATTTATATATTTCATAGAAGCCTAACTGCACAACCCTAAATGTTCTAGAATCAACTTTACAGTCTCATGTAATGTGATTCTCTGTATCGAAATATCTACAAACTTTGATTGTTCCTTCTCAAATGTACTGAAAGATTACATCCAATATCAATGCTTCTAGAAAGTTTGATGAAGAGAGCCTGTATCCTTATGCAAACTTGAATCAATCGATATTTCTAGAATTTAGGTAGAAATCACATATCAACGGGTCTAGAAATTTTATGCAAGTAAAAGCCCCGCTTACAACGAATCTTACAGAAACTTCGATCGATCTTTCTAAAATCTAAATATATTGGGGTCAAGAGAGTGAGCGATCGTTATGATTAACTGCGTCGATGTCTCTAGAACTAGAAGATATATCAAGACCACACGTCATACGTCAGACATTCTAGAAATTACGACGTATGGAAAATTGTCAGGAATCACGTCAACATTTCTGGAAAGCTCAACACATTGAATTTTAAATATGTACCTTTTTAGGGGGAAGTTGAGAATATCGATTGTAACTCGAGTTTAGAGTAGAAAGGGTCATATGTTACCGCGTTCAGGCCCAGCGTTTAGTTCTATGCCGCCCTTTGCCTATCATTGTGACGAATCTTGGAATTCGAAATTCTGCGGAATTCATAGAGAAAAATCATCGCAAGCCAAAAAGAAAGAATTCTACGGCATTCGGAAGAAGAAGAACTCCAGACTTTTCTACGGAAAGCCCGTTAAAAACGAAAAGTAAGAAACTAGAGTTAAGGCTAGTCGGTGAATTCTGTAGCCACTACGGAATTCGGAAGAATTCTACAGAGTTCAGAAAAAGAAGAACTCCTGACTTTTCAGCGGAAAGCTCGATAAAAAACGAAAAGTTAGAAACAAGAGTTAAGACTAGTTGGTGAATTCAGTAGCCATTATACAACGTGAAACTTCTGACTTCCGAAATTTGTAAAACTGAACAAGGCCTGCGAACTGGAGAAAGAGGTAGCTTGCCTATCTCTTGAAGCTGATAACGCAGCATCCAACACAGCAGGCACCGTCGAGGAGCAAGGATTCTACGTTCTTAAAAGAAAAACTGATTAAAGAAGAATAAGCATAACAAGTTAAGAATATTGTACAGATTAATTGTTTTATCGAACAATTCTATAACATCCTTGGATGTTATAAATTTTGGATACAACCTATGGTAATCCTTATGCTCGCGACGGCACATACGCTCATGGTGCTCCCGGAGCTCGGTGTCCTTTAAAAAACAAAACAAAAACAACAATATACAATACAATATGCACTATTGCTTCTCGACCACCAGCGAATTAAAAATTAAAGTATAGAGAAAGCAAGGCAGCTGGGTGAGTGGAAGAATATGGAAACAGATGTAATTAACTTCGTCAAAATATGCCCAGTTTGCCAACTGCAGAAAACTACACGCATATCAGAGGAAACAAGTACATCCTTAGCATTCAGGATCAACTGAAAAAGATACGCAGAAAAGAGCGACTATAACCGCTAGAAACCAAATATAGTTCATACAAAGGCGATTATGCATATAATAACATTTCAATCATTCTCTTTATTTGGCATGGATGGTGGACAGGGCTTAGGATTCGACAATTTAAAAATTACACTTCCTTAACCAGAATTAGGACTGCAACTTTGTTCTGGTTATGAGAGGTTATTAATCCTTGAATTAATCAAATTTATGACAAACCTTTTCTTGAGACAGAATTCTAAGTGCTAATTCGCTTTGCTTGTGAATATTTTGTGCATAAATTCTGATCATCAACTATTGTATGAATTTTTCACTCTTCCAGAATCAATCAGAATTTAAACACTTCTTTTCTTTTTCAATCAAAATTCCCTTTCATTGAGAAAAAATGCTCATTAGTTGATCTTCGATCTATCAATTCCTTCCACAAAGAGTCCAAAAATGATATCGAGAAAAAGAGTACTTTTTCTAAACCAGAACTGGGACTACAACTCCCTTCAGCTGTTAAACGCTCTTTTCTGTATGAAAAGTTAAACGAAAAATAGAAATTCTATTTCTTCGCTAAAATTTCGCTGAGTGGAGACGTATGTAACCAGGTTGAGATGTGCAACCTCTACCTGCTCACAAGGTATGTCCTTGTGACTATTGTCCTTTGAAGGCAAGAACTGTCCGTTTTTTGTTTCGTAACTTGGTTACAAAACATAAGGACAACCGCAGAATTTCTCTGGGCGCAGGTGATAATCTGAAAAATGGCACTCGCTCCACCGAAATCGGGGTAAAATTTCCGCTGTAACAAAATCTCACGAACGTGAGATAGGTGGTTACAGTCTGCGACGAATTTAATACGATGATCCGGCAAGTCTCGCGCACCCTGAGGACACGAAGCGACCCAAGGACGGTTGACTTCTGCATTTTCCCACAAGTGTCCCAGCATTTTGTTGACACGCAGGGATGCTCTTCAGGCGTTTATGTTATAACCAGGTTTTCCAAGGGCCTCATGTTCTCAGCGGTCAACCACGTCGTGGCATGCTCACACCAACGGTTCTCCTGAGGAACGCCCGCCTCAACTGTCTGTCGTCGGGCTTCGAGTCGGGCGTGCCCCACTTCCGGGTGTCGAGGGAGTCTCGATCGGTTCACAACTTATTACACATACGCGGTCTCTGAAGTCACACCGCGTGGGCTCGAGAGTAAAACTTAAAAACACTGTGAAGACTAGTAAAGAGGCCATGTACCTTCCAGCCTACGCGCGTAATTTCCGTCTCTTATTGTCTTTTTCCGGTTTCACGGGGTGCACCGTCGCCAAGTCAAAAAGTACAAGTGACAGGTCCCGCGTTCCTCTACGCTTTTTTCCTTCTCGACTCTTGCTAGTTGCGTGACGAGGCGTGCCTTCGTACCTTTGCTGCTTTCTTCCCATTGGCCCTCACGCGCTCTCTCTTGGTCAATGAAGTGTGGCCGTCTAGTAATGGCGCTGTGCTATGGTGCCTACGATGGAAAATGGCTGCTAGTTGTGGCACCTCCCCACTTCGTCGGTGAAACATGGCCGTCCGATAATGGTGCTATGGCATGCGCGGGGCTCATGCGCCGTGTTGGTTACATCTCATCCTTCCGTCCTGCTTCTTTGGTGGCTGGAGGGTTGTTAGCTGTCCGCGTCGTCTGCTCGGTGTTTACGAGCAGTCAGTTTACTACGCAGTTACAATCTCGACCCCGCTTGCAAAAATTATGAAGGATTATCATGTTGGTTGAATTGAGGATCCTCTGGCGCTTCGAGGTCGATTCTACAATGCAAATACCTACAAATGATGAGCTATGTTGCCTTAATCTAGACTTGTTTTCATGACTAGACGGATAGAGTGTTCTTATTATCTTTCTACGAACTTTCGGCATCCATCTCGCAAGTGCCTTGGCATATTTTTGGCACGCGGATATGTCTTTAAGGTTACGAACCAGTGACAGTTCCACACCTCAGAGAGCACCTATCACAAGGACAATTACTTGTACCGAATATTTTGAGTACAGTCGTCGCAGCTCCCTTTTCAAGTATTGATACCTCTTCTCCTTTTCTTGCTCCTTGGCAGTGATGTTGTATTCAGACGGAGATCAGAATTCGATCATGAATATAGTTCGTATCTCGAAGTCTTGGAGAACAATGTCAGACCTCGATTCATCAGGATCGCCCACGCAATCATGCGCTATTGTGGAAGTGGATGAATTGGAATTGAAACAGCGCTTAGAAGACATAATGTGTTTTAATTTCAGACTTTATAGTTTATTAGAGTTCATAGAAAAATAAAAATAAGAAAGCCACTGACTACAGTCTCTCCTCTTTACTGACGTGAAGTTCGAATGCGATCTGTCATTTCTTTTATTCACAGTCATTTGTTTTCTCAATTTTACGTCTACTTTTTGGAAAAATACGAGCTAACTTGGACATTTGGACCCCGGATTCGGATTTGCGACCCCAAAAACATATAGATATGCCGGTATAGTCCGCCGGGCAGACCACTTTTTTTGTGTGCTGGTGTAATCAATGAAATTTCTTTAAATTTTAATTCAATTGCTGCTTTTTCCTTGCTTTGCCTTCCTTCAAAGTAAGTTCTAGTCGGTTTCGTAAGTTTTCATCAAAATGTATTTTCCTTTCTGAGTACAATACGTCACCTCCAGCTCAGAAGTCTCGTTTAGGACCATTTGATGAAAAACCAGATAGGAAGAATTGTATGCACTGTCCAACTTCTGGATAGAACCGAAATAAAAGTTATTAAAATCCGTATACGAATCCGGATAAATCGGATAAAAAGCATGCAGGGCAAATAGTGGGCACCCAAAATAATTTTCAATTATTTATTATTAAAATATATCAAAATATTCTGAAATGTCCATTATTATATCCATCCTCTATTAAAAACAAGAAAATTCAAGCTTTTCTTTCAATATATCGTTAGCCAGGCAATTGCAGGCTGCTTGTATCAATACTACATCAAAACATTACTAGTCTTTTTATGAACACGTCCCAGTAGACTAATTACCATTTTACTGAGAATGATCCAGTAAAGATTCAAGATTTTATTATCCTAGTGTATAAAATTAATCTTTTTTAGTTTGAAATTGAACTATTTATTTTTAAATTCATAAGTATTTTTAGATTGAGTATTTTTCTTCTTGATTGAAAATGCATCTTTTTGTTTGGAAAGGTTTATATTTAGTCAATTCCTTTTTTTGGTTAAAAATTAATTGTTTAACTGAAAGTTCAACTATTCTATTGTTGGTGCAAATATATCTCTATGAGTAGAAAATGCATGTATCATGTTGAAAATTTGGCTTTTTGGTATAAAATCAATCTTGTTTGTTGAAATTTCCTCTTTTTGATTAAATAGTCCTGTGTTATGTATGAGGATTCTATTGATTCAATCAAAATTCTTTTTTTTTTTGAGTTCAGAATTAATTTTCGTGAGTGATAATTTAACTATTAAATTTTGGTTTCAAATTAATATTCATGATTGAAAATTCATCTCTATTAGTTAAGAACCCATGTTTTATATTAAAAATTCGTCTTTTGGGCAGAACTATAATCTTCTAGAAAAAAATTATCTTTCTGAATAAAACTTCAACTATTTGGTTGAAAAGTTATCTTTTTTGGTTAGAATTCAACTATTTGGTTGCAAGTTTATCAACTTTGTTAAAAATGATTTCTTTTTGCAAAATGTCTTTGCTGCAAATATCTTCCTTTCAATATTCACAGTATTTTACAAAAATAAAGATATTAAAACCAGCCTCGAAAAGTCTTTATGGAATAATTTCAGTAGAATTAATTAAGCTTCAGCTATTTTTAAAATGTCTAAATCGGAAAATTAATTTTGTTCTGGAATCTCACAAAACTGCGAGTTAAAAGCATGAAAATTTCTAAAAAGAAAGCTTTGTACCAGACTAATAATCAGTTGTTCAATTATTATTCGATTGCGTTTTTTTTTCACATATATAACACCGGCACACCAAAAAAAAGCGGTCTGCCCGGCGGACTGCATCGGCATATCTATATGTTTTTGGGGTCGCTGAATCCGAATCCGGGGTCCACATAACCCAGTTGGCTCATATTTTTCCAAAAAACGAAAAAATAGACGTAAAATCGACGAAAACAGCGATTTTTCTTGTATATCTTTGCAAAAAAAAAAGATCTTCATGCCCGGTGGACTTAACCAGCATATCTATATGATTTTGGGGTCGGTAAATCCGAATCCGTGGTTTTTTTCCGAACAAATTTTTCCGAAAAACGCAAAAATAGACGTAAAATCGAACAAAACAAATGACCGTGAACAAAACAAATGACAGATCGCGCATACGAATAGTTCTCTCAAATCTGGAAACAACATCAGGGCAATCAACACCTATGCCACACCTATCATCACATACGGCCCTAAGCTCATCAGATGGTCAAACACCGAACATGAAAGGTTAAACAGAACCATCCGCGTCGAAGTGACAAAGCATTGAATGAACCGCAGTAATTTGGCGTAGATGTAAAAAAACTGCGTGAGTCATAAGTTATACAGTTCAAACGCTCATTAATTTGTCCTCAGAGAAGGCCTTGAATATCAGCGCAGAAATCGCAGAGGGAGTAGAAACGCAATGGAGACAAAAATTCAACCACGATGATCACCTCAGAACGTTAAATCAACATCAAGTGGATAGTGAGTCATGCATCAACAACAAAAATAATAATAATATAATCAGACTTCTCAACGCCGAACAACTAGCTGCTCAACGTCAGGCTAAACAGCTGCACAAACAATAAACCGCGACGTGAAATCTTCCTTGAGTGAATAGTGATGCTGCAGACATGTGGTTAAGGTGGGGGGAACTATTTTCGGAGACGGAAGCATTTGTCATTGTCATTATTATTGGTAATCAAGAAGACAAATTACCAAAAATACATCTTTACTATGGCGGCAGTGATGACTGGCTTACTAGCGAAATTTCAGCCTTACTACAAGTATAGCCCAGTTAAAGTACCAGAGAACGAACACTATCTCCTTTTTTCGCACAGGACTATTCTTACTGACCACCTAGTCAGAAACAATCGTCCAGACGTCCGATGGTTAGGTAAATGTGCTCAACATGTAAGAATAATAGACATAAGCGTTTCCCAAAGAAAAAATATTAGGCTCCGATACACTTAAAAAATTCACAAATATTCGGAGTTGAAGCAGGAGATGAATGTTGGATCTCTATAAACGGGCTCTCCAGGATGAATGTTTGATCCTTATAGGTCTCTCTTGTGTGATTGTCGGGTCCTTATAGACGGGCTCTCTAGTGTGACTGCTTGTGCCTTATGATGAATATGCAAGCAGAATATAGGGTTCCAAAGCAACTACTGACACCAGGGAATCTACTAAGTACTTGCTGCGTTTGAAGACCGTGCTAAGTAACGAAATACTAAGTCCTGAAAATCTAAAAATTTAATAAAATTTTCAAAATTTGAGACAAATTTTTAAATTTTAGAAATTTTATCTCAAATTTTTTTTTCACTCAAAACCCCACCTTTTACAAACTTTTATTGACATCTACCAATTTCAAAGAATTTCAGAAACTGGTGTCAACTTTATGAATTTAAAATCAATAATCGTATTCTACCCTGTCGATCACTAATGCTCTCGAGTACCAAATTCGCCTTTTCCAGCTTTACCCCGTAGAAAACTAGTATCCTTAGGTGCCAAGTTCGTCAAAGTCGTTCGACCCCGAAGCTCACTAGTGCCTCCAGTCCTGAATACGCTTTTTCCATCTCGCCCCCATAGTTCACTAGTACATCCCAAGTCCCAGATTCGCTTTTTTCAGCTCGATCCCTTAGATTACTACTGTTTTCAAGTCCCAGATACGCCCTTTCCAGCTCCCTGCATAGCTCACTAGTGCCCCAAGTCTCCGATTCTACCATTCCAACTCGACCGCGTAGATCACTAGTACATCCCAAGTCCCAGATTCGCACTTTTTCATGTCGACCATGTAGATCACTAGTGTATACCAAGTCCCAGATTCGTCTTTTCCAGCTCTTCCCTGTAGTTCACTAGTGTATCTAAAGTCCTAGATTCGCCTTTTCCAGCTCAATCGTGTAGATCACTAGTGTATCCCAAGTCACAGCTCGACCGTGTAGATCACTAGTGCATCCCAAGTCCCAGATTCGCCTTCTCTAGCTTGAACCCGTAGATCACTAGTGCAGCCTATTTTCCAGATTCCCTTTTTCCAGCACGACGTTGAAGTTCTCTAGTTCATTCGAAGCCCCAGATTTGCCCTTTCCAGCTCGACTTCATTAGTCCCTAATGTACCTTGAGTGGCAGATTCGCCTTTTCCAGCTCAGCAGTCTCAAGAGTCTCAACAGCCCCAAGTCTCAAATTCACCCATTCCAGCTGGGCCACGTAGATCACTAGTGCAGCCCTAGTTTCGAATTCGCCGTTTCCAGCTTGATCCAGTAAAAAACTAGTATCCTCAAGCAACATATTTGTCAAATTCGTTCAGGGGAAAGGGGAAAGGGGAAAGGGGGAAGGGGAAAGGGGAAAGGGGGAAAGGGGGAAAGGGGGAAAAAGGACGTTTCTTGAAAACAGGGGGGAAAATGTGAATAATAGAAAGAGTCTGCACATTATTATTATCTTCCATCTCACAATATTTTTAAAATGATTATTATTTTTTTATTTCGAAAGTAAATTCGCATTTTAATTCGCTGAGCCACTGAAACGAGAGATCAATAACATCGTTTATAATGCAGCACAACTTTCACTCTCATCCGATCCTCAAAGTTCACAGTTCAAAAAGTACTGCCAAAACATTAGCATTTATATTTATATAACACGTAAATTATTTGATAAAAATTTCACAAGCAACCAAAATCGAATCGTGACTTTAAAAAAATTATATTATTTTTAAATAATTTTCATCATATTGATTGCAGTATTTTTAATTAATTATTATCCACTGTAGGCTGCATTATCCACTGTAGGGAGGTTCCGGTTAATATTTCCGCCACGAAAAACTTCAAAACATTAAAAAAGAAGGGGAAGTTGGAAAGAGAGGGGGGAGGTAAAATCACAACGTAAGATTTTCCAAAATTTAATTTTATTGAAGAACAATTTAAAAATTCATCAATTATTATTGAACAAGACAATATTTTCTTTTGAGAAATAAATTTGGATCTACAAAAGCAGTAAGCATGTAAAAGCTTAATTTTATTAACAATGTAAAATTTAATTGTAAATATCGGGATTTTCAATCCGAAGTAACTTTCACCCATGATTCGAATCATCAAACTTGATACTGTGGATTCGCTTATAAGATTGAACTGAAAGTGAAATTATTTAAAACAAAATGATAAGATTAGGAAAAAAATTATAAACATTTTCGTTTTGAATTGTTCAAAGATCTATTCAAGTTCTCGAAAAAGGGGAAAGGGGCGAAAGGATTCTTCCATTATAGGGGGCACCTTTCTACAGTGGATAATGCAACCTCCAGTCTATAATTATTAATCAAGAGTAAAAATACCATACAAATAAATAATATTACTTCATTAGCACGTATATTGTCTCAATCATTAATAAATTAAATTATTTTACCCAAATTAGTATATTTAAATAATGATTATCCACTGTAGGCTGCATTATCCACTGTAGGAAGGTTCCCCTCATAAATTCAGCAATTAACTCAACATTTTCGTAAATAAATGTTAAATCTTTCTAGAATCAACACAAAATCACTTTTCTTTAAAACCTCTTCGAAACAGAAAACACTTTCTCCGGAAGTTGTTTTGTTATGTCACGTCGAAAGTGTATTAAAGTGCACTGTTATTGAGATTTAAAAAAAATTTTGAACTTACCTGGTACTGGGGTGAAGTATATTATGGTGGCCACGACGGAGGTGAGTCCGACGAAAATTGAAAATCTTAGGAACATCCTGCTTTGGTACTTCCGGTACGATCATGCGATCATGCGCAGGAGGAAGAAAGTGGCAGGAGCAGCAGATCGCTTTGGCTTGTCTGGGAGAACTGTAGTCGCGGCAAGTCGCGAACACACTACTCGCAGTTCTTTCCAGGCAAGTTCATTGCCAGTCTGTGAGAAAACGAGAGAGAAAACAAGCCAGAGAGGAAGAGAGAGTTGAGCCTGATCAAGGAAGAAACGAATCTTACGTATCACTTATAACCGTACGATTATCCAGTTATGTTTGCAGTCGCCACTTTTTCTTAAATGTCAAGTGTGGATGGACTTTTCAAAATTGAGAGTCCGCAAACTTTGGTTATCGTTCAAAGATTTCTCCAGAATCTCTCTTAATAATATTAGACTTAATTGAGAGTCAAAAATGCCCTGGCGATTATATGGCGAGAGTATATCCGAAAAATTCTTAAATCATGGAATTAATTATAATGATTTTTCACTGAATTTTATAATAAAATTTCAACACTTTTTCAAAGAATTTGATTACAATAAATCAAAAATTGCACATAATCAACAGATTTTCACATTATTGAAAAAAAAAGAGTTTTTGGTTCCCTGCCTAGAGGTAGGCCAGGTGACAGATGGGAACATATGAACTCCTATCTGATACAATGCTGCTGAAGACTGGTGACCTTCTCAGCATAAAACATCAACCAATTGCGACTCTCGGTTTCCCATACTTACCCCCCCCCCCCCCCCCCCCCCCAACAGATTTCCATAGTTTAAATGATTTTCAAAGGATTTTAAAGATTTTAGGGTAATTAAATTTTTGGGGGATTTTTTAAAAATTCCAAGGAATTTTCAAGAGCTTTAAAATCTTTCAAGGGATTTCAAATGATTTCAAGGGGTTTCAGAACATTTCAAAGGATTCAATATATCTTAGGGTATTCTTAAATATTCCAAGACATTTTAAACAGATTTCAATAATTTAAAGGGATTTCAAAATATTTTGGGGTATTACTTTTTTTATGTTATTTTTTATTTTAATTTATAATTTTAATTTGAAGATATTCCAAAGGATTTTAAAGATTTTAGGGTATTTTTAAAACATTCAAAGAATTTTCAAAATCTTAAAAAAGTTTCAAGGGATTTCAAAAGATTTCAAAGGATTTGATAGATCTTAGGGTATTTTAAAAGATTACAAGACATTTTTAACAAATTTTAATCATTTAAATGGATTTCAAAGGATTTTGCGGATTTAAGGACATTTAACAAAACTCCACGGATTTTTTTAAGAACTTTAAAAATTTTTAAGGTATTTATCAAAAAATTGTAAAGGATTTCAAATATTTTAGGGTATTTTAAAAGATTCCAAGGAATTTTACTTGGACTTTTTTTAAATAACCTAAAATATTTCAAACCTTTTGAAATCCCCTGAAACTTTTTAGAGCTTTTCAAAATTCAATGGAATTATTTTAAATACCCTAAAAAATTTTTAATAATTTGAAATCCCTTTAAGTTATTGAAATTTGTTAAAAATGTCTTGGAATCTTTTAAAGTATCCTGAAAGATTACAAATCCTTTGAAATTTTTTGATAAATCCCTTGGAATCTTTTAAAATACCCTAAAATATTATCAATCCTTTGAAATCCTTTGAAACCTTTTGAAATGCTTGCAACTTTTTAAAGATTTTGAAAATCCCTTGGATATTTTAAAAATACCCTATAATCTTTAAAATCCTTCGGAATACCTTCAAATTATAGAAATCTATTAAAATTCCTTGGAATCTTTTAAAATACCCTCAAATATTTCAAATCCTTTGAAATCTTTTGAAATTCCTTGAAACTTTTTAAAGCTCTTGAAAATTCCTCAGAATTTTTAAGAATACCCTTAAAAATGTAATACCTTAAAATTTATAGAATCCTTTGCAACCCCTTTAAATTATTTAAATCTATTTAAAATCTCTTGGGATCTTTTAAAATACCCTAAAATATTTCAAATCCTTTGAAAATGTTCGAAATCCCTTCAAATTTTTTGAAGCTTTTGAAAATTCCTTGCATGTTTTAAAAATACCATTAAATCTTCAAAATCCTTTGAAATACCTTTAAATTATTGAAATCTGCTGAAAAAGTTAATACCTTAATATCTTTAAAATGCTTTGAAATCCCTTTAAATCATTGAAAGTTTTTAATATCATTTGAAACCTTTTGAAATTCCTTGAAACTTTTTAAAGTTTTTGAAAATTCCTTGGATGTTTTAAAAATACCCTAAAATCTTTAAAATCCATTGTAATACCTTCGGATTATTGAAATCTATTAAAAATTTCTTGGCATCTTTTAAAATACCCTAAAATATTTGAAATCATTTACAATTTTTTTATAAATACCTTAAAATGTTTGAAAGTTCTTAAAAAAATCCGTGGAGTTTTGTTAAATGCCCTTAAATCTGCAAAATCCTTTGAAATCCATTCAAATTATTAAAATCTGGTAAAAATGTCTTTGAATCTTTTAAAATACCCTAAGATCTATCAAATCCTTTAAAACATTTTGAAACCCCTTGAAACTTTTTTAAGTTTTTGAAAATTCTTTGGATGTTTTTAAAATACCCTAAAATCATCCAAATCCTTTGGAATATCTTCAAATTAAAATTATAAATTAAAATTAAAAATAAACTAAAAAAAGTAATACCCTTAAATATTTTGAAATCCCTTTAAATTATTGAAATTTGTTTAAAATGTCTTGGAATATTTAAGAATACCCTAAGATATATTAAATCCTTTGAAATCATCTGAAACCCCTTGAAATCCCTTGAAAGATTTTAAAGCTCTTGAAAATTCCTTGGAATTTTTGAAAAATTTTGAAAAAATCCCCCAAAAATTTAATTACCCTAAAATCTTTAAAATCCTTTGAAAATCATTTAAACTATGGAAATCTGTTTAAAGTGCCAATAAAGTGTATATGTATAGAGCTGATAATCAATAATGTTGATAATACATTTTTGGTCCTTTTGATAAAATGACTAATATAATAAAATATTGTATTTAAGATCTCCCTTAAAGCAATAGGATATCTCGGGATATCCCATTCAATCCCATTTATATCCGGGGTTGTCTCAGAGACAACCCGTTGGATATCCAGGATGTCTATGGGACGTTTCTTGGATATTCAAATGTCACAAGTAGGATATTAAAGTTTTTTTATATCCCACGTGGAACATTTGAATATCACAGTAGCGTCCCATAGACATCCCGGATATCCAAATTTTCGCCTTGCAAAATATTCTCACGGGTTACCCCTAGGATAAGCCGGGACGTAAACGACATACCATGGGATATCCCGGGATATCGTATTGCTGTGACAGTTAGGCCTCAATCTTCAGTGGGTATATTTCCTTCGCTCTCTATTTTTAGTAGTTTATTTATAAAATATTGCGTCAGTAAACACTTTCTTTCATTTTTTTAACATTTTTTTTTAAATTACAGATTTTTAGATTCTTAATTGACTTTTAGATCTTACAAGAGGTATTATTCTAAGGGATTGTTATCCGAAACGAGCAATAATATGTCAAATTAGGCCTTTATTAAACCAAATTTTGAGTAGTACAAAAAGTAATACAAAATCTGAATACATTTAATAGTCGAAAAATCCTTTTGTCTTTACCAGGAAACTTTACAAGCTAATTTTTTTTTTCAATTCCCAGACACTAAAAAATTCGTAACGACCAAATTTTCTGAATAGAAAATTTTCCACCTCATGAAATTTCTGACATTACTAACTAAAAAAATTATTTAGTACTTAAATAAAGTACAAATAAAAAAGAATGATTTTTTATTGACCAATTTCTTAAACTGTTTAGTGGCAAGAATGTTCAATTTTTAAAACTTGGCTGCCGTGAATTTTTTATTGTCGAAAATAGTTTTTAATAGTTTTCAGTCCTCAAAAGCGAATAAAAAAACTAAAGTTCTTCCAATTTTACAGTTTTAGAAACTTTTAATTTGGAAGTTTTATTTTGTATTTAACATTTTGCAAATTAAAACTTTTAATATGAGCAGAAAAACGTTTTTAATAAAAAAAAAAGTAATTAAAAATAAAATTCTTTTAACTTATCACAATTTATAGACATTATATACGTAATTTTTCATTTTTTTGACGCGATAATTTCTTTTTATAATCGCACTGAATAGGTAACAAAATACTTTAAACATCAGTACTCTTTAGATTTTACCAAGATTAAAATAATTTTTCATTCACAAATGCTTTTTAAAAATAATTCTGCAAAACTTTTTTGCTTAATACTGTATATTTTCCAGACTTTTGCAGAATTATTTTTATCTTAGTAAACTCTAAAGAGTACTAATATTTCAAGTATTTTGTTACCCATTCAGTGCGATTATAAAAAGAAATTAGCGCGTTGAAAAAATGAGAAATTACGTATATAATTTATTTATAAATTGTGATAAGTTAAAAGAATTTTAATGTTAATTACTTTTTTTTTATTCAAAAGATTTTTCTGCTCATAATACAATTTTTAATTTGCACAATGTTAAATACAAAATAAAACTTTCAAATTAAAAGTTTCAATTACTGTAAAATTTGAAGAACTTTAGTTTTTTTTATTCGCTTTTGAATACTGAAACCCATTAAAAACAATTTTCGACACTACAAAATTCACGGCAGCCAAGTTTTAAAAATTAAACATTCTTGCCACTAAACAGTTTAAGAAATTGGTCAATGAAACATATGAAAAATACTTTTAAAAGAAAGCTGAGATACTTTCCTATGAGAGCCCGAATTTTCAGAGTGGCAAATTAATTCGTCTTTGAGTAATAGAACGATACGTAAACAAAATGCCATGATAGGGCGGGTAGCGTGCGATCTCCCCTAGTGCGCTCACGCCGAGGATCTTTGTGCAACACTTTAGTGCCAGTTTATTATTATTATTATTATATCATTAGGCCGTTTCCCTTTTGGGGTAGGTGTGAATTGCTCGGTTGGAAAGTAGTGATGTGTGGATAGGTACATAGGTGAATGGTAGATAGGTATATAGGTGTAAGGTATAGATATTTTAGATTGATCTAGAATTCTCGTGTTATTTATTTAAATAACAAAATCATTGTTTTATTCATGTAACTAATACTTATAGAAATATGATATACAATAATGTAGGACTCGAAATAAAAAAAAGGATCAATTCTACATCTTATTAACTTTAAAAAAATCATTGACTGTTAACTGGTTAGCGCTGCCCCTCCTTACCCTATATATAATTATTTGCCAGTTTGCAGGTGGGGTATAGTTACTGCTTAAGATAAGAAGTGTCAAAAAAGCTCAAATATAAAAAGTTCTATATTCCAAGATACAAAAGACCGATTTCATATATGAAATCAGTCATATTTGAGTCTGGTCCTGGTGATGTTACGGAATTGTTTGGGGCTCAAATCTATTGTTTTCCTAGGCAAAAGATGAGTCTCGCATTGTCTGTTTTTCACAACAAAAATATTTTTACCAAAGTTAATTATTTTTATTTGAAAAGTCTATTACTCTATTGTAAGATAACTCGAAGAGTAGAATGAATGGCTAGGTAGAAGTGAACTGAAAATAACGAAAATAAGAATTGCATATTATTGCAGTTGAAACTTTTAAATATAGCGAAAAAGAATCTAGAAATGTTTGAAGACTTTTTTTTATTTCACAGGATTTGACAGAATATGAGAAAACATTTGACGTTCAGAAGTTTAGAAGAAATTAAAAAAATGTTTATAAAGTTTCGGAAATATTTTCAAGTTTAAAAATATTTTTAATCTCTTAAAAATTTGTAAAATTCTCAAATATCTTTTGTAATTATATTAGTTTACCCTACAAAATTTTTAAATTTTCAGACCCTGAAGTCCTAGGATTGTAAAGAACATTTTTTCATTCTCTTGAAACCTTTCAAAACTTTCGTAAAACTTCTTTTTTCGAAACGTCCAAAACTCAAAAATTTTCAACAATTTCTTGAAATCTGTACAAGTCTTAACTTCTTTTTTAATGATTTAAAAACTTCTAAGTATATTTTAAACTTAATATAATTTGTTTCTAAATTTTTGCTTTAAAATTTTTGAAAATCATTTGAAATGTTTTGAAATCTTTTTTAGTTTTCTCTCAGAATTCATTTTTCAAGATAAAAAATAATTTTAAATTCCCCCATGAATAGTAAGAACAAATCTTAAAACCCTTCAAAATTCTAAAAAAGCTTGCAATTTTTTTTTCTCAATCTTCAAAAATTTACATTTTCTTAAAACATTCTTGAAATGTTCTCAGACTTTTAATTATTTTCAAATCTTTTCAAAACCTTAAAACGTTCAAAGTAAATATCTTTTTCAAATGATTCGAATTTTTCCTCTATTTTTTTTTAAACCTACACAATTAAAATAATTATCTTACAATCTTCTAGATTCTCTTTCGAGAATTTAGAAATGGTTTGAAATCTTTTTAAATATTCTCTTAAAATTTTCTCAATAAAAAATTTTTTAATTTCCCCATAAATCTTAAGAAAATTATTTTTATGTTCATGAATTTCCAACCAAAGTGTTGCATTTGTTACAGAAAAGAGAAATTTTCAGTTAACAAAGTTATTTTCAACAATATAGTTAAATCTTTAAGCAATAAAATAAATGTTTAACAAATTAGTTCAATTTTCAACTAAGTAGTTGACTTGTCAACCAAAAAGGTGAATTCTCAATACAAATTTAATAGTCCAATTTTCAACTAAAAGCGGTTAGTTTTCAACTGAAAATACAATAGATAAATTTACAGTTAACAAAAAATTAATTTTCAACCTAAAAAATCGAATTTACAAAAATTAGTTCAATAACGAAATAGTAGAATTTCTAACCAAAAGAGGTGAATTCTGAACCAAAGATATAATAGTAGAATTTTCAATTAAAAATAATGAACTTTCAACAAAAATATTTTGATTTTCCTATTGGGTTCTATTAATTTAGTTCGCATTTAAGTGAAAAAAAACGAGAAGAGGGGAAATTTCATGAAAACAGGGAAAAAGAAGAATTCTGTAAAAAAGTTGTAAAGAGGGGAATAGGAAAAAGAATATGAAGTCTGTATTAAGATGCTTGACTTATAAAATAAAATGACGTGACATTGAAAATTGAACTTTGTATCTTTCGAGAGTTTGTTCTTTATTTTTTTAATGAAAAGTTTAACACAGTTAACATGAAGTTAACTTTGACAAATTTTAAAAATTGAAAAAAGTGGACTACGTCTCTAATGTTTTTAATGTTAAATGCACTATCGACTTCAATAACAACAATAACATTGAAAATTTCGATGGTAAATTTTCTGAGGAAAAATTTTCTGACGAAAAAATTTTTCCCTGAAAATCTCAAAAGCAATATCGGCTTCAATAACAAAAATAAAATGGAAAATTTCGATGGTAAATTTTGTGAGGAAAAATTTTCTAAAGAAAAAATTTTTCCCCAAAAATCTCAAAGCACTACCGGCTTCAATAACAACAATAACATTGAAAATTACGATAGTAAATTTTCTGAGGAAAAATTTTCTGAAAAAAAAATTTTTCCCAACAATCTCAAATGCACTATCGACTTCAATAGCAACAATAACATTGAAAATTTCGATAGTAAATTTCCTGAGGAAAAATTTTCTGAAGAATAAATTTTTCCCCAAAAATGTCAAAAGCACTATCGGCTTCAATAACAACAATAAAATTGAAAATTTCGATAGTAAACATTCTGAGCAAAAATTTACTTAAGAAATAATTTTTGCCCAAAAATATCAAAAGCACTATCGGCTTCAACAACAACAATAACATTGAAAATTTCGATAGTAAATTTTCTGATGAAAAATTTTCTGAAAAAAATATTTCCCCAAAATTGTCAAAAGCGATATCGGCTTCAATAACAACAATAACATTGAAAATTTCAATAGTAAATTTTCAGAGCAAAAACTTTCTGAAAAAAAAATTTTTCCCAACAATGTCAAATGCACTATCGACTTCAATGACAACAATAACATTGAAATTTTTGATAGTAAATTTTCTGAGGAAAAATGTTCTGAAGAAAAAATTTTTCCCAAAAAATGTCAAAAGCGCTATGGGCTTCAATAACAACAATTACATTGAAAATTTCGATAGTAAATTTTCTGATGAAAAATTTTCTGAACAAAAATTTTTTTTCCAACAATGTCAAATGTACTATCGACTTCAATAACAACAATAACATTGAAAATTTCGATAGTAAATTTTCTGTGGAAAAATTTTCTGAAGAAAAATTTTTTCCCAACCATGCCAAATGCACTATCGACTTCAATAACAACAATGACATTGAAAATTTCGATAGTAAATTATCTGAGGAAAAATTTTCCGAAGAAACAATTTTTCCCCAAAAATGTCAAGAGCGTTATCGGCTTCAATAACAACAATAACATTGAAAATTTCGATAGTAAATTTTCTGAGGAAAAATTTTTTGAAGAAAAATTTTTCCCCCAAAAATGTCAAAAACGCTATCGGCTTCAATAACAACAATAACAATGACAATTTCGATAGTAAATTTTCTGATGAAAAATTTTCTGAAAAAAAATTTGTTGCCCAACAATGTCAAATGTAATATCGACTTCAATAACAGCAATAACATTGTAAACTTCGATAGTAAATTTTCTGAGGAAAAATTTGCTGAAGAAAAAATTTCTCCCAACAATGTCAAATGCACTATCGGCTTCAATGACAAAAATAACATTGAAATTTTCGAAAGTAAATTTTCTGAGGAAAAATTTTCTGAAGAAAAATTTGTTCCCTAAAAATGTCAAAAACGCTATCGGCTGCAATAACAACAATAACATTCAAAACTTCGAAACTAAATTTTCTGATGAAAAATTTTCTGAAAAAAAATTTGTTTCCCAACAATGTCAAATGTAATATCGACTTCAATAACATCAATAACATTGAAAATGTCGATTGTAAATTTTCTGAAGAAAAATTTTCTGAAGAAAAACTTTTTCCCAAAATATGTCAAAAGCACTATCGGCTTCAATAACAACCATAACATTGAAAATTTCGATGGTAAATTTTCTGAACAAAAATTTTCTTCAGAAAAATTTTTTCCCCAAAAATGTCAAAAGCACTATCGGCTTCAATAACAACAATAACATTGCTAATTTCGATAGTAAATTTACTGATGGAAAATTTTCTGAAAAAATTTTTCCCCAAAAATGTCAAAAGTGTTATCGGCTTCAATAACAGCAATAACATTGACAATTTCGATAGTAAATTTTCTGAGGAAAAATTTTCTGAAGAAAAAATTTTTCCCAAAACATGTCAAAAGCGCTATCGGCTTCAATAACAACAATAACATTGAAAATATCGATAGTAAATTTTCTGAGGAAAAATTTTCTGAAGACAAATTTTTTCCCCAAAAATGTGAAAAACGCTATCGGCTTTGTTTATTATGACCTTATAAACAATTAATTGCAACATAATCTTTGGTCTGTCCCAGCTGCAATTTTACAGTTAAGATTTTCGAGTTTTTAAAATTTTATTTATTCATAAATGTATAAATTTATTATTTAAAAATTGAAAATTATTTTAACTGCTTATGTAACTATTTCATTTGTAGATTTATGGTAACTTTAGTTAAAACTTCATCTGTCTGCTTGAAAGTTTCACTGTTTTGTTGAAAATTGAAGTTTCGTAATGGAAAAATGTTTCTATGCTGTCATAAAAATTCGTCTTTTTTAATAAAAAATTAATATTCTTTGTCTCCCAAGAAATTCTTATTTGGTGGAAAATGCATATTTTTGGGTTAAAAATTCAACTGTTTTACAGACAAATTCGTTTTTTAGCTTTAAAGTTTTTTAAAATTGAAAATCAATTATTTTAACTGATTATGGAACTATTTAAGTTGTAGATTCATCGTAATTGTAGTTAAAAATTAATCTGTTTGCTCAAAATTTCAACTGTTTTGTTGAAAATTGTAGATTCGCAATTTAAAATTGAAGTACTTACATAGCTGCAATTTTTTTGGGGATAATGGTTCATCTCTTTGGTTGAAAGCTAAACTACTTTGTTTAAAAGTCGTTTCTCCTTTTATTGAGAATTAATTTTTTCCAACAGAAAGTTTACTTTTTCTTTTTTTTTCATAAAGAATCGTCTCTTTTGGTAGAAAATTAATAATCCTTGTTTCAAATTTTCCCAGAAAATTCTTTTTTGGTGGAAAATGCACATTCTCGTGTCAAGAATTCAACTATTTTACAGACAAATTCGTTTCTTGGCTTCAAAGCTTTTTTTTTAAATTGAAAATCAATTATTTTAATTGCTTGTGTAACTATTTTAGTTGTAGATTCATCGTGACTTTAGTTCAAAATTCATCTGTTTGATTGAAAGTAAATTTTAACTAATTAATTTATTAAAATTAATAACAAATTATGTCACCTGACAAAGTTTTTTAATAAATACGGTCTTTTTTGATTCACTAGCAGTGGATTTTCTAATGAGAAACAAAATAACAACAAAAATGGTTTAAAATGGAAAATAATCATTCTTTAATAAAATATGTTAAGGGAAGAATTTCCCTAAGTTCTTTACAGACATTTCCGTTGAAAAGAAAAAAAATGTGCAGTCTGAACGACTTCTGAATTGTGAAAACAATAAGATCTGTGTTGATTAATTAACAATGATAATATTCAAATATACCCCCACCACTAACCTGAATCAATAGTGTGACATGTCAACTTTATTAAATCGTGTCTACATGTATTCTCAAGTTAAAACTGTGCTCAAGTAATCTGTGGCGGACATATTTTCTGCCTAGTAACTTTCACTTCTCTACCTGGAGGTTGGTACTGGTTAAAACACAAGGCAAACGTACGCGCGGAGCAACACCGCACGGAATGGGTGACGCGTCACTTGAACAACCTTGCCGCTACCTATCTTTCGGACGCGAAATTACCCCTGATTATTACTCCTGGGCGGGACTTCGATGCCTTAAGTCGAACGGATCTCTCTTTCTACCATGTGCGATAGACAACGAGGTGCCATCGAAATTGAAACGATCGTTCCGAAAACTCTCTTTCTGTCCCCTTCTAGAAATAATTAATTCAAAACAATTCAAAACGATAGAAAGAAATTTGAATTGTTTCTAATCGTGTGTGCACGATTGGGAACGATTGAGTGTTGGAAAGTTTCAATCGTTCCCAATCGGGCTAATATGTAGTAGGATTTTGAGTTTATGGAGCGGCAATTCGATGGCAGCACTTTCGTCTTGCGGGAATTATTTGAAAACGTTTATTTACTTGCTTCAAAGCAACACATTTTAAGCAATACGTTCAATAAAAAAATTAAATAAATGTTTTGTAATAATTTTCGCGAGCTAAGAGTGCTAGGCCGGATTAGGTCTGAACATGAATTTTCTTAATTTTTCCTAATTTTTCCATGGTATAATGTGCAAAGGATTTCTTCTACCCAGGGACTGAGAGTAAATCCCGAGCGAGCCGAAAGTGAGCCTGCAAATGCGCTCTTCAAGGGATATACTCTATGAGAGAACTGTAGCTTGAAAGAGGCGTCATCCAATCCCTCCAAGATAGAAGTTATCCCTCCGCAAACAATTTGGGGTACCTACAACTGCTTTGAAGTATAGTTTTTCGAACCACGTCACATGGTAATAGTAACCATTTCAAATATGGATTAGTACACTGCAACACAGTTATATATGCTACAGGAAAAAATATTAACCACCATGCTACTGCATTTCACATGGTAATTTCTACTTTTTTGAATATTAAAAAACATTATTTTTAAATTATTATAAATATCATGCTGTACACATAGGTCGAGAAACATTTAAAATACCAAATTATTATTTATATTTATTCATTTAACATTTAAATAATATAATATTTGCTTATACATCAACTTAAAAATTATATTATCTAACACTATGCATTTTTCCGATTACAAGGATATGTAAATTATCTGGAAATGTTAAAAATTTAAAAAGCAATTAATACTATTGTTCCGTAAATTTAAGTACAGGGTGGCCGTTTAAATCAAGGAAACAAATTATGGGTCATTTTCAGGTTCGCAACATTTTTTCATGGTCATTGAAATTAAAAAGTTAGACGTCTTAAAGCTCAAAGTTTTTTCTTTCCAAGTAATAAAAAATAAACTGCAAATTAAAGCACTCAAAGTTGAACCCCTTTTGAGTATACACTTTTAAAACTCAAGCTTACCAATTTTTTAATTCCGATATTTTTATTTAAATTCTTCATAATTGACACGTATAAAGTAAAAGCTTATAACGCTTCTCAATTGATCAATTTTGAATTAAAGGCCTACGATACGTTATAATTTTCATTTCTTCAAATATTAAAGAATGAATCAATAAATTTGTAAATTCTCAAAATCATATTATTATAAGCAATTTTAAATGAGAAAAATAAATTAAACGATGAAATTTTTTTCAACTGAACACTTTTTAAATTAAAAGTATAATTATTTTAATTTGAGGTCGTTTCAAATTAATAATTGTATAATGGTTATTTATAAAATACATACAAATTAAACTTACAGAAATTAAACACTTTCTCTTTAAAAATTTTTTGTTTATAATGGAATGATCAAAATTGTAACGTTTAAAGTATAATTTTAACATTCTGAAATCGTAACACTTCTAGGCTTTCTATTTTCAAACGATTCTGTTTTAAATTGTTTAGTTTTAATACTTTATTTTAAATTTCTCATTTCCAATGAAGAGTCAAATATTGCTAAATATTAAAAAATTGTTTTTTTTTTTTAATTAAAAAAATACGAATTGAATGGGTTAAAAATGGAATATTTAACATTCGTTAAACTACCAAAGCTTTCGAATTGAAACGTAGTTATGTTTTCAACGTTAAAAGCTGCAAATGGTTTAATTGCGCGCACATTCAAAATCGTTTTTTTGTTTTCAAATTGTTTAAATCTAAAAAACTACATTTTCAAATTCTTTGAATGGAAAAGGTATGCTCTAAAATTAAGACCTAAAATAGAAAACTGTTAAGGGAAAAGTTTTTATAATTACGTTTTGTAAACTGAATGATTTCATACTAGAAAATGTTAACAATTGAATTTAACATTAAACAAAAGTTGTAACCTATTTTTTTTAATATTCCGTAATATCATTTGGTATAAAAGTTGTAGAACTTATGGTAAAAAATAAATTCACTGTCATTGCCCGGTTTTTTCCGGTCTCAACAAATTCCTGGTCATTTTCAGGTTTCCCGATCCTGCGGCCACGCTGAATTTATTCAAATGTTTACCTTTTTTGACAACATGCATATGCTTGGAATTGTGAAAAGTTGTACATTTTGAATATCTTATTCCCAAATCACTATTTGTAAAATATTTTTGTTTCACTTCGTGATTTTTTCATTCATACGAATAAAGTACCCCTGCTGACAAGGGTTGTGTAAAGCAGTGTAAACCGGTGCAATCGAATTAAGCTGTTGACCTGGGGCCGCCGACAAATGGTTAAACCGAGAAGTGAGCCTTCAAGATTTCTCTAAATTTGGGCAGGGCTTATTGAAAGCTTTGCTCCAAAATATCTGAAAAATGAGAATAAGTAAATTTTGCTACTTGTATCTTATTATAGAAATTTCTTTTAAGTTTTCATCATAATGCTGATGATCACTTACGAAAGTGATTATTGAATTAGTTTTTCAAAGTAGTTTTATTATTATTATTATTATTATTATTATTATATCATTAAGCCGTTTCCCTTTCGGGGTAGGCGTGAATTGCTCGGCACACATCACTACTTTACCACCGAGCAATTCACGCCTACCCCGAAAGGGAAACGGCTTAATTATATAATAATAATAAAATAATAAAGTTGGCCAAGTGAGTTTGAGAAAACTATTCATAATAAAGTATATCAAGAAAATTTTTCATAAAGTGCCATACAGAAATGTTTAAATAAATGTTTAAAAGGCCACATTAGACATTATACAACTTTGCTGGATTATATTATAAAATAAATTTCCCATGCTCAGCAATTTTGTATTCAACTCATTTTGCTTTTAACATTCAATCCCGCCAAGTTTTATAATGCTTAATATGGCTTTTTAAAATGTCATGTCTTTTCTAATTGAAAAAAAAATAAGATAGGTACGCTCATTTAATTAAATTCGAATCAAATTACAAATCTACTCAATGGGAAAAATTAAATTAATTGTTTGAATAATTTTCGCTAAAAAATCATTAAATTATTTAAATTGATTTATTCTTTAATTCAATTGAATGTTACCATATTATTCAATTAAAATTTTAATTGGATATTTCAATTTCAATTAAAAACCGAAAGAGTAGCTAGACTCATTGAACTTAACCAATAGTTCATTTTTTACAAGATTCAGTAGAAATATATTTTATTATCTTGAATGAAAAATGAATTCTTGTTGAATAATTGTAAAAATTAAAATTTTGACCAAAATTTATAACAAATTTTAATGAGAAGTCTGTAGTAATATATTCTCGATAAATATTGCAAGAAATTTCGATATCTTGAATAGCTTTTAAAATTTTACCATTTATGTCATTTCTGAAGTTTCATTTCTTACACTAAATATGTAAAATTTTAAAAACTATTCACAAAATAGTTACATTTTCACCCAGAAGATATGAATATTGAAATCAAAACGATCAATTTTCAACCAATAATGGAATAGTTGAACTTTCAGTTAAAAAATTAATTTTCAACCAAAAGAAAACGAATTTTCAACAAAATAGTTCAATCTCCAACCAATAAAATGAATTTTCAACAAAGTAATTGAAATTTCAACGAACGAGAGGAATTTTCCATAAAATCTTCAACTGAAATAGTTAAATATTCAATTTAAAAAATTAATCTTCAAGAAAACAAATTTTAAACCAAAAACATTATTTTTCAATTAAAATGAAGAATCTTTAAAAAAAAAATAGCTTTCAATAAAGTGGTTCGACCTTCACCCAAATAATTGAATTTTCTAACAAAAAAGATTAATTCTCAACGAATAATGTAATAGTAGATATTTCAAACAAAAAGGATGACTTTTCAGTAAATTGTTGAGTTTTCAACCAAATAATAAAATTCTTAACCAAAAGTATAATCATCAGGAGGAAGAAACAGAAAAAAGAAGTAAAATTTCAAGGAAAATAAATTACTAACAAGAATATTATATCGGTGTAGCTCCAAACCTTATTTTCCAAATTCTCTCACTTTACTCTGACCAATTTTTTATTTTCCCTGACAATTAATATTCAAATACCAAAATCCTAATCTTGTAACATTTTGAACATTTAATCTTTTAATTTCAAATAAAAAAAATGTCTAATTTATTATCCTTTACAGTTATTTAAAGTGCCTCTTATAGTAATTTCCTGACTTTTGCAAGATTTTATTTTCAAAATCCCTGACTTTTTCCTGATTTCCCTTACCTACGGCCACACTGTACAAATAGTGTGGGACAACTCAGTCAAATTTTCAACCAATTCTAATCAATTAAAGCTCATTACACGCGGAATTGATCTTACTTTCAACATATTGACAGCGACAAATTATTAAATTTCAAAAAATGTCATCAAATTGTTGTTTAAGTTGAAAAAATCGGGAATAAATGAGAAACTTTGAAATATTTTCGATTATAGCTTCGTGATTTTCACCGTTATAAAATGAACAATCTATTGTTAAAAATGTGTGTTTTTCTGCTTTGAAACAAAAGCAAAAATTATAAATCAAATGAAAACTACAAAAAAAAACGGTTCAGCAGTGTTTATTCGTTCATCAGAGAGCAAGCTTAACACCCTGACTAAATACGTAAAAACCCTGACTAAATACAGTCGAACTCGGAATTAACGTCAGTTTTGGGACTGTCCTTGGACCTGACCTACCCTAAATAAACCGGATTTAGCTACGTTTTGTCACGCCTTCGTGAACCAAATTCAAATTTGGTTGGTGCAAAAAATAATGAATGATTACATTCTCATCATAATGAGAAGGTATTGATTTATGTGAGAAATGCCTTTCGTGGATTCCATCGAATGTCGACGTTTTCAGGCCCCCTGAGTCAGAAAAAATAGTTTTCACGTCGGTGTCTGTCCGTCTGTCGTTGTCGTCGTCGTTGTCGTCGTCGCCTGTATTTTGGATAACTTTTGAAAGACTCATCGGACGAGATTGTGCTTTGGCACACAGTTCAGGGACCAGCAGGAAAGATCGAGTTCGTTAACCAGCTATTTTGGATAGAAATTCTAAAAGTAAGAGAATTTTCAAAATTGTTAAGACCATTTTTTTCAAATTCAGCTATCTCATGGATGAGCGTCCGTAGTACTGAAAAGTTAAAACAATTTATCATTATGACCTTTTTTGATATAGGCTAAATTGTCAGAGTTATATCATTCGTCGTCATCGCCTGTATATCGGATAACTTTTGAAAGCCTAATCGGATGAGATTGTGCTTTGGCATACAGTTTCAGGGACCAAAAAGAAAGATCAAGTTCGTTAACCAGCTATTTTGGATAGAAATTCTAAAAGTTAGAGAATTTTAAAATTTTCTTAGATCATTTTTTCTTATTTAGTTTAGAAATTTCATGGATGGAAGTCCGTAGTACTCAGAAATCAAATCAATTTAATTGTATGACCTTTTTCAATATACGAAAAACTGTCAGAGTTATAGTTTTTTCAAAATCCCAAGAAATAAGCGAAAATTAACATTTTAAGCCAAATAAGGTATGACATGAAAAAAGTCAAAATAAGAAAAGTGTTACTTTATGATAGACCTACAAGATTTTCAAAACGAATTTTTGAGTTTTCCTAAAAAATCGAACATTCAAATTTTGTTGGCACAACAAATAATGATTTATTACATTCTCATCATAATGAGAAGGTATTGATTTTATGTGAAGAATGACTTTCGTGGATTTCATCAAATGTCGACGTTTTGAGGCCCCTTGAGTCAGAAAAAATAGTTTTTACGTTGATGTCTGTCCGTCTGTCGTTGCCGTCGTCGTCGCCTGTATATCGGATAACTTTTGAAAGACTAATCGGATGATATTGTGCTTTGGCACACAATTTCAGGGACTAGAAAGAAAGATTGACTTCGTTAACTAGCTATTTTCGATAGAAATTCTAAAAGTAAGAGAATTTTCAAAATTTTTCAGAACATTTTTTTTTAATTGATAAATTTCATGGATAGGCGTCCATAGTACTAAAAAATTAGAACAATTTATTTTCATGACCTTTTTTGATATAGACACAGTTGTCAGAGCTACAGCATTTTCAAAATTCCCAAAAAAAAAACGAAAAGTAACATTTTGAACCAAATAAAGCACGATATGAAAAAAGTCACAATGAGAAAAGTGTTACATTTTAATAGACCTACAAGATTTTTGAAACGACTTTTTCAGTTTTCTTTAAAAATCGAAGATTTCTAATTTTTTTGGCACAAAAAATAATGAATGATTACATTCTTATAATAATGAGAAGGTATTGATTTTATATGAAAAATGACTATTGGGGATTCCATCAAATGTCGCCTTTTTGAGGCCCCTTGATTCAGAAAAAATAGTTTTTACGTCGGTGTCTGTCCATCTGTCGTTGCCGTCGTCGTTGTCCGTCGTCGTCTGCATATCGGCTAAATTTTGATAGACTAATCGGATAAGACTGTGCATTAACACAAAGTTTCACGGACCAACAAAAAAGAGCGAGTATGTTAACCAGCTATTTTGGATAGAAATTCTAAGAGTAAGAGAATTTTCAAAATTTTTTAGACCATTTTTTTTCTAATTTAGAAATTTCATAGATGGGCGTCCGTAGTACTAAAAAATTAAAACAATTTATTATCATGACCTTTTTTGATATACGAAAAACTGTCAGAGTTATAGTATTTTAAAAATCCCCAAAAATAAGCGAAAATTAACATTTTAAGCCAAATAAGGCACGACATGAAAAAAGTCAAAATAATAAAAGTGTTACTTTATGATAGACCTACAAGATTTTCAAAAAGAATTTTTGAGTTTTCCTAAAAAATCGAAAATTCAAATTTTGTTGGCACAAAAAATAATGATTTATTACATTCTCATCATAATGAGAAGGTATTGATTTTATGTGAACCTTATAAGCGATACCTTTTCAAAAAAGTGGAATGTAACTTTCCAGATAAAAAATGATTTTTTCACAAAAGCCAAAGAATTTCTAAAAAAATGGTTTGAAATCATTATTTTAATTTTGTACCAAAAATATTAATTTGTAAAGAAAAAGTTAATTTATGACCAAATAGTTGAATTTTTAACTAAAGAAGATAAATTTAAACAAAAATGGAATCATTCAATTTTCAGTTACAAAAAAAAAAACAAATTTTCAACAAAAAAAAAGCAAATTATCAACCAGTTTCATTTAATGAAAAATGACGAATTTTTGACAAAATAGTTGCATCCTGAAAGAAAATGATGATTTTCTAACAAACAAGAATAAATCTATAACCAAAAGAACGAATTCAATAACAAAAAGTTAATTTGCGACCAAAAAGTTGAATCATCAACCTGTGGGGGACACACTTTCAACTAAAAGTGGAATAAATAACTTTTCAGATACAAAAAGTAATTTAAAAAAAGAGAATTTCCAACAAAACAGTTACATTTTCAGATGAGTAGTTTAAGTTTAAACCAAAAATATTAATTTTCAACAAAACAGTACATTTACGACGAAATAGGTGAATTTTTAACATACAATAAACGAGGTTCCAACAAAATAGGTACATTTTTAAATGAATTGTTTAATTATGAACCAAAAATACGAATTTTCAACAAACTATAAATTCTTAACCTGTTAGTCCACTTTTCTACAACATTTTCGAATTTTAGAGCCATTAATACGAATTTTCTACAGAAGAGTTCATTTATGATATAATAGGTTGATCTTAAATTGAATCTAGGTATGTTCAGCCAAGAAATTCATTTTTTACAATGTAGTTCAACTTCAAACCAAGTAGTTGATTTTCCTACAAAAAAAAATTAATTTCTAATGAAATATGTAATAGATAAAAAAATTTATTTTTTACAATTCAGTTCAACTTTAAACCAAGTAGTTGATTTTCCTACAAAGAAATAAATTCTCAATAAAATACGTAATAGATAGTATTTTAACCAAAAAAAAAATTTAAACAGTTGAATCTTCAACCAAAACGAAAGAATTTTTAACGAAGCAGTTACATTTCTAGTCAAGAAAATTAATTTTCAAAAAGAAAAAAAGAACATGAAATTAGAAGTAAAACAGATTAATTTTCAGCCAAACAGTTGAAAAAATTTACTTTCAAACTTGGATTTACCTGCACCAAAAAATCTCTAGAATTTTTAAATTTTAGAATCTTAGTGCGAAATTTGTATTCAGCAACCCTAGAAACGTATAAATGATAATTTTCGTGAAATTTCAACCCTTAAATTTTTGTTATCAGCGATATTAGATCCTTCATTTTGAATATTTAAAGTCTGATACCAAATTCAGATTCAGCGACCTCAAAAACTTACAAATACTCATTTTGATGGAAATTCGAAGATTTTCAAATTTTTGTATCAGCCCTTTTTAACGATAGACCCTTTCCCTGGTTGCTCGTGGGAACAACAATGACACCGCCAAAATACCAAAAAATTGTAGATGCGGTTCAAAACGATCGAACGCGCAGAGCATCCGACATTGGGTCGGCAAACAATGCCGATCATCCTAGAGTTCGGGGGGCTGAAAATAATTTAGAGGGAAACACGACGACGCACTGGCGAAACGCCCACATTGAGTGGACGAATTAACTCAAGAATGACTTGCTAGACTGCTACGATGCCAGCCTTATCCCTGTTCATCGAGGCTATATGGCGCGTATGCATACTCTGTGGTGCCAAAAAGCACCCGGAGCTTTAGAACGTTTCGATTCAGTCCTTGCGAAATCAACGTGCCTACCTCTCGAAAAATGGATATGTACGCGGAGCGTTTCCCCAACCTCTGCTTGATCATGCAGCCGAAGATGAGGAAGCGACAATAATACCAACCGCGGAAAGCAGGCACCTTCTGAGAGATGATCACGATTGCAGGATAAGAAGGAACATTAACATGCAAGTTCCTCATAAGCCCCAAAATCTGGCTGAAATGGATGCCTACCTCCGTAGGGAAATCTCGCAAGAGTCCGACCTCTGGACCATCAATTGCTCAGTTTATGGTGCTGCGAGAGCTTTGACTGATTCAAATCGAAGGCTCAAACCGACGATGGATCAAAAGACCAAAAGACGCTTGCATTCTCGGAGATGCGAAACTATCACTGGTTCGTAACCTTAAAGCCATTCCCGCGTGCCAAAAATATGCCACGGCACTTGTCTCACGGTTGTGAGACATAGCCATGAATGGGATTTACCGCGGTCCTACTGGGAGCCGATGTCATTTCTTGGATGACAATTGCTCCCAGTGGGACCCTGCGGTGGTTGTTAACCTTTAGTTTTTAATTATATACATATATATATAAGAAAAATAAAGAATATATAAAGACATACATACGCATACTCTCTCTCTCTCTCTCTCTCTCTCTCTCTCTCTCTCTCTCTCTCTCTCTCTCTCTGTCTCTCGGATTCACGCGGATTGATTGAATAAAACGGACTGGTTCGGATTGAAGTTATGAAATTCTTCGCGGACTCAAACGGACTGGATTCGCAATGATTCGGAAACAGATTTCGCATTCGCACGGAATGAAATTGATTCAATTGCTCGGAATCAGACGGAATCATTTTGATTCATAGTATGATTGTATCATTATCTATCTACTTTTATACTGTTAAAAGAAACACTTTTTATTGATTGCCTAAAATCGAAAATTTGCCGATTTTGTTCACTCTTTCTGTATTTCCTGCATTATTGTTTGTTTATTTGTTTGTTTGTTTATTCATTCAAATGCTCGTGGTTAAACCATGAGTGGGCTACCAATAAATATATGTGACCATCCGCGAAGAAAGGGACCTAATGCGTCAAATCTTAATTTTACAGGACCGCTGATCGTAGCAGAGCCCGCAAACCAGCATTTGAGTAGTGGGGATGCGTCTACGAAAAGTACTCCCTCCACTTGCCACTACACTTTTAATCACGAGCCAGTGGAGCTCACAGACACGTCACGTACAGTTGTGTGGTAAGTGGTGGGGCTGGCTTTTGTAGGCCTCTCGTTCTGTCTCCGCGTACGCCTATAATGCCTATGTTTGTAGCTTAATAACAAGAAAAGTAATTAACTTAAAAAATTCTGATTGTTGGAAATGAACGAGTAACACAGAAACTATGGATTGGCGTAATAAAATGAAAATCGATTTTTTCCGCATTAGATCCCTTTCTTCTCGGACGGTCACACATATAGTTACATACATTTTGACTTTAGCTCTTAAAATATAATAGTACTGTTTCGATGTCGTCGTGTATTTATTATTAACTACCCTTATCGCAAAGCTTAACTTTCCCGTCATCCACGCAACTCTCCTACTGGAGACACGTTTGTTGTTCTCCATCTAAAAAAATGAAAGTAGAAAAAGTTGTAAAGACTAACATCAACTCTAACCATAATTTGCAACCAAAATTTTGTAGTTAAATCCACTGTTCACATTATGATGGGAAAATATACATTACACAAATATACTATAATAAACTTACAACTGATGTAGTTCAATTTATAAGCCAGTACTAACCGTTTTCAATGAACGTGGACATACATTTTATAATTTACTCGCTTACTTTCAAACAAATCATTTTATATTCACAAGCTTAGAAATCGAAGTACTTGAAATTATTAAATCAACCTGATTAATATGATTTGTAAGTTATTTATCGGCCTAATTTTACTAATCTGGATAAAGTCAAGAATCACAAGAACGAAATTGCTAAATAGAAATTGATTAAACGTTCGGATAGTTTTGTATTAGTTTTCTAGATATTATAGTTTTCTGTAAATTCAGGTGCGCCAAATAAACCTTCGCAATAATTTACTCGCCTCTCCCCTACCACAAACGTGTTGAAGGATCTCGGCCCGATGTCTAGCGGTCTTTTGACTACCACACTAGAAAAAGAAACAAGACCGCCCCGTAATTAAGGGGATTAAAACGACTCGGGTTTTCACCACATCCAAAATACGTTCTACGAGAATGCATTGTTTAATGCAATATTCAAACCTTCTTGTTTTCTTTTTAATTAAAAATTGAACGTCTTTTTGCGCCTGTAAAATGCAACGCGCCGGCTAACACTATGCATAAAATCTTGTAGTACTGATTTTTCGTCGCTTAGAGTAATGTATAATATAATAATATAATATAATACAATGATAAAAATAAGAAATGAGATATAATAATTTTTCAAGAAAAAAAATATATAGGGGAAACCACCCTACAGTAGATAATGATTTACAGTAGATAATCTTAATTAACTGGAAAATTGACAAAAAACCTTCACTGTTTCGAGATCTACACCTTCTTCATCGAAGAGAGCCATTCTTAGACACTTGTCCATAAATATGATAAAATTCTTTATATTTCATGAAGTCCTTGAATTTCGTAAATTCCTTGATTTCTTTGAATTCCACGAATTTCTTGAATAATACGAATTAATTGAATTCCATGACATCCGTGAATTCCTTAAATTCCATGAATTTCTTAATATCCAATTTTTTAATCGAATTTATTCGAATTCTTAATTTATAAAAATTTGGGTTTTCATAAGAAATAAAGTTTACTGATATTCAGGGAATTATTAATTTCATGTAATAAACTAAAGTGTGGTACGAGAATGCATGGAATTCTGTGAATTTATGGAATTCACGGAATTAGGCAATTTATAAAAAATTCAACCAATAATTGGAATTCCACAATTTGCAAGAATTTCATGAATCTCTTGAATTCCGCGAATGACATGAATTCCGCGAATCCCATAAATTCCATGAATTCTTGAAGTTCCATAAATTCCATGAATTTCTTAAATTTGGTGAATTCCATGAATTCCGTGAGTTCCATAATTGCCGTGAATTCCGCGAGTTCCATTAATTCCATGAATTCTGTGAATTCCGTGAATGCCATGAATTCTTTTAATTTCAAGAATTTCACGGATTCCTTGATTTCTTAGAATTCCTTGAATTCCATTAATTGTTTATATTCCGTGGAGTCCTTGATGAAATTTGTTCGAATTATTAATTTATAAAAATTTGGGTTTTCATACGACATAAAGGTAACTGATAGTTAAGGAATTATTAATTTCATTTAATAAACGAAAGCGCGCTGCGAGAATTTGAACTTGAAATTACATCTTTCTACAAATGTGACCGCTGTCTCCGGTTTAGTGCAGCAGCCGTACCACGCGTGTGGGACACGAGACGTCTCAACATTTAGTACAGCAGCCCGCCTAGAAAGTGGTGCAGCCGTTGCATTTGGGTTATGGGTAGCTTTTGTACGATAGGCTGTGCGGCTTCACCGCCAAGTTTTTCTCAGTGATAGTAAGATCCGTTTTCCTGTATATGTCTTTTTGGAAAATTACCCATAGTTTCCCGTAGTCTTTATTGAAGAATAATTTACCTCTAGTTTTACTTAAGAGTTATGCTTTAAAAATATAGGAAAATTAAAATAATATGAAACTTTCTAACCTGATTTTAACCTCTTTTCCAAGTGACTTTTATAAAAATGTTTTGCTTCTTTTTATCATGTTTAGATCCGTCTTTGATAATGAGATACATGTCATGATTTAGCTGGTATTCTTCTTTACTCAAGGGTGTTATGATTCATTGTATTTTTTAATTTCCTAAACTATTTTCCTATCACGTGTTCGAACATATTTTCAGCTTTTTTCTTAGGGGGCTTCCATAAGCCACGAGACCCCTTTCCCGGCGATTTCTGACCCCCTCCCCCTCCTCCACCATGTGGCCCGTTTTCCGACTTTTCCTAGTTTTTTGTCATTGTGTGGCAATATGTTGATCTCACCCTTCCCCCGCTAAGCAAACTATGTGGTTTATGGAAGGCCCTTAGGCTTACATAATTTTTATCGTAAGTTATATTTTGACCTTCAACATCAGCGGAAATTTGATAAATTACGGAAATACCTTTTTCGCGTAAGTAGTTTCATTTTAACAAAAAAACTACTTAGGCCCCTCTTTGAACAATTGCTTATATTATTAACAACAAACTTACCGAAAACTTTGGAAATCCATGGCAAAATTACCATGAATTACCGAAAATTTCTGGAAATTTCGGAAAATCATAAATTACGCGAACTTTTCGGAAATTTATGATAATTTATCGGTAATTCATGGAAATTTATCAATAATTTATGGTAACCTATCGCTTTGGGTTGGTGGACTCACTACTCAAAATGAGTCTGTCAAGTGTCTATACGTAACGTCAGATTATCACGGAGAAACGGGAGTAGTATATGTACAGAATTTTTTAGTTAAGATAAGGACTGCATAGTTCTTCTGCGTTGAAGTTCCGAATAGGTGAACCTTCCGATTTCGTTGAAACAACGTAAACTGACGTATTTTAATGCGCTGAATACAAAAATCCGCTACTAAACCAATTTTTCAATATTATGTTTTAAACCTTTTTTAAACAATAATTAATCATTTCTAACTGTTCGCGAATTAAAAAATGTAAGTTAGTTTGATAATTTGTTAATTGAATAATTTTGAAATTATAGAATTCGATAAACTAGAATTTCTGAAATATTAAAATTCAGGCATTTATTATTTGGTACTTTTATTTTTCATCAACTTTCAATTAAAAATTTATTTTTTCCTACATTTTTACGTGCTTTAATATTTTAATGCAATTTAAAATTTTATTTCTTTGTATTAACTTTAAATAAAAATTATAAAAATCGTGGGACATTGTTTTAAATATTTTCAGAATGCTTGTTGAAATCTAAGAGTTTCTTTTCACAGAGAAAAGTTCAAAATAAAAAAAATGATTTCTAAAAAATTATAACTCCTACCGACTCCATTTTTCATAACGTTTTTTGTTTTATTTTCAAATTAATTTTCCAACCAAAAAAAATATTTAAAAGAGCATTTAATCATTATTTTTCTTCAAATGTATGTAATGTAATGTAAATGTATTAATTTTTTTTTTAATTTTGTGAATTTTCTTCGTGAAAAGTTACACTGAGAAAAAAATTCCCGGCTATTCAACTTTTCAATGTTCAAAACTTTTAATTTAAATTATTTTCTAACCAACCTGAAATGCTTTAATGTAGAATTGCAAATAGACATGTCTATTTGTACAATTTCAAATAGAATATTCATGGAAACATCACAACCACTAAGAATGTGATTAAAGCAAGGGGAATCAAAAGTCGAAATTAAAGTTTTACTGATGAAACATTTTAGTTTTACATAAGAAACTGTATTATGAAATCGCTAAATAATTGCATTACAATTTTAATAACAAATTATAGAATTTTTTATAAATGAATATGTAAGTAATTATATACAAATTAGCCTAACTAATACAAATTATAATTATACGAAAATAAATGATCTATTACTTCTTAGTTTCAACCGTAGAGTTACAAAAGTATCTTTTTCTAACATATATAACAAATTTTGTATTATTTTTCTAATTCTATAGTACTGTTGTTGAAAAAAACAATAAACTCCATAGTTTAATCAGCCCTTTCACCAGAAGTATAAGATTCCAGAAGAAATAAAATCATTTCTAAAGAATATTTTATTTGGAAACAACTTATGTATGTAAAATGTACGTAGATATATTCTGTGAAAAAATTCGATACTTATTTAATTTTCCGTTTTTTTTTCGAAATTGAAAATTTCCGAATATCAATTTTTCAATTATAATTAATAATAATAAATTATTTTCGTCAATTTTGAATTTTGTCGAATATGAATGTCGAGAATTTAAGAATAGAATAGTAAAAGAAAACATTTTTTGATATTATATTAAGGTATTTTTTACTTTTCTTTTCTTTTTTTTTTTCAATAGAAATATGAAAATAGAGTGTATACTTTTTTTTTGCATAAAAGTGTTTCTTTAAATTGATCGGAACGTTCACATGAAAATTCGAAGTATCCTTTTTAGGAATACAATATTAAAAAAAAACGTTTTATTTTTTAGGTTTTCACAAGTTTTCATTATAAAAATAAAAAGATGGAATATGAAGGTTAGGATTATAAATATATATCTTCAATTACTTCCATTTTATTATTATTATTGATTTAAGTATAACCAACAATAAAATTTGTTATACAATAGTAAAATTATCCCATTCTTTCTAGATATAGATTTCATACCGAATTATCTTTATCATTCTTTCAGGGACTTGTTCATTCTTTATTTGTATAACACTATATTTGACTTTTTTTAAGTAATACGAATAAATTACACATACTAAGAACATTTTCAAATGGGGAAAAGTTACTTTCACTCCTCGAGAATAAATAAATAATCCATTATAATTAAAAAAATTCCAATTCCCACTCGAACAAAGCAGTATTTAATTTTTTTCTAGTATTTTTTACGTGCTTTAATATTTTACTGCAATTTAACAGTTTATTTCTCTGGATTAACTTTAAATAAAAATCATAAAAATCATGGGAAATTGTTTTAAATATTTTAATAGTACTTGCTGAAATCTAAGAGTATCGTTTCACAGAGCAAAAGCTCAAAATTCAAAAAATGATTCAAAACTCTTAATTTAAAGTATTTTCTAGCCAAAATAAAATTCTTCAATATAGAATTACAAATAGACATGTCTATTTGTACAATTTTAAATAGAATATTCAAGGAATGACGAATGTAAATATTCCCCCTTTAAAATCATTAACATTGCTTTTATACCACTTACAAACGGATACATTTTGATCCCCCATGAGCCAATTGATGTTGATGTCCTGTGTGAATCGGGACAAGATAAAATCAAAATTCAGGGTCCAACAAAAATTGTAAGCAGAGTATACTGAACAGTTTTAATATTGTATTGAAATTAAGTTCAACGAACACTCTCGTTAAAGAAATAAGCTATAGAAAGAACTTATCGATACCATATACTGATGATCAACTAGATTTTATCAAAGATAAGTTAATACTGGTAACTCAGGAAATTAGGCCTTTTAATTTAAACAATCTGAAGCAATCGGTCGATGACATCGAGAATGCAGTGGATAAAGTCAGTTGGGACAGACGAACACGTACCTGGAGTGAACATGCGACTAACTGGGTACACTACCTAGGTTAACTTGCTATTTCGACAGTCATAGCATTCATAGGATACAAATTCAACGTGCTAGAGCTAATCTCTCAATGTACACCGAGAAAAATTTGTTTCTTCTGCGTCAAAACTGAAGTCATCGCATCTCCAACGGTACATTATACCGCATTACATTACATTATACATTATAACGGTACATTATATTTTAGATGATAGGGATATGGATTGTAGAATCAAAACTACTGTCATAAAAATAAAACCTATCAGAAAGGTTTAGAGAATAAACACGATCTAAAAAGGGGATTGTAACAGCATCGGCTATTCTCCCCACTTCTTCGTCTAGGCATGGGCCTTAGCGTGACGGGGTTCCGTAACGCATCTCTTGTGTAGGGAGTCATTCTGCTTCCTGCCGCTGAGCAGTAAAGATGAATATTCCATAAAGAAGTCCTGTCTCACAGTTAAGCACTTAGACAAAGAAAAGGTCCATTACTCTCCAGACCATTACACTCGCATTTTACGATTATCAGCCCACTCACCGTAAAAACTGTGAGAAAATTTTGGTTGCAGATAATAGAATTTTGTGGTCATTCATGGAAAGTTAACATATATAACTGATTAAATTACCGTAAATTAACGAAAATTTGAATGAATTTCCGGAAATTTATGGAAATAAATAAAATAAATATTGGGTAATTTATGTAAGTTACCATGTTGACTGGTAAAATTACCATGAATGACCGAAAATTTGCATAAATTTCCGGAAATTTGAAAAAATGAATTTTGGATATTTTATGGTAATTCACCATATTTACCGGTAAAATTACCATAATTGACCGAAAATTTCTATAAATTTCCGGATATTCATGGTAATTTAAAAAAATGAATATTGGTTAATTCATGGGAAGTTACCATATTGATCTGTAAAATTACTATAAATGACCGACATTTTTCATAAATTTCCGGAAATTTGTGGAAATTATTAAACTGAATATTGGGTAATTTATGGTAAGTTACTATATTTACAGGTGAAATTACCATAATTACCAAAAATTTTAATAAATTTCCGGAAATTTATTGAAATTGTTAAAAATGAATTTTTTGTAATTTATGGTAAGTTATCATATTCACCGGTAAAATTGCCATGAATGACCAGAAATTTCCGCAAATTCATAGACATTTTAAAATTGAAACCGGTAATTTTTTTATTGAATCTTTGATAATTTGGAATGAGTTAACATACATTTCATGCCTCTTTATTCAAAATCTTATATGGACTGAAATCATGACTGCCCATGCAGAAAGCGCCAAGTTTCTTCCCGGTTCCAGACTTGGGTCAGGCTGGGAACCTCTAGCCAGGGTCTAGCTTGAATTTTGCAATGACTCGACCTCGAGCCTGGCTAGAATGGTAGCGGCAAAGCTCCTAAAAGTGATGGCAGATGGTGTTAGATTATTCTCAAGCATAGAAGGCAACTTAGCAACAACTAAACACATAATTCTCATAAGTTACGATGCAGACAAATTGACAAGAGACAAGGGACTCTGTTTAAAAAAAATTTCTAGCAATATTTAAAAAAAATGTTACGCCTAATTGAAAAAAGAGCGGATAAAAAAGATTGGTATACTCGTCAAAAAAAAGTTGTCTGAAAATCATATAAAGCAGAAGACTTTTCAATTTGAGTATTACCAACATTGCAATCGAGGAGACGTCGCCATTTTAACTCCCATTTTGTCTGAATTTTGGGATGGATAGGGGAAAGGGTTGGTCCATCCTTGTAGAGCCCTGCGTGCAAGGATAAGGCTGCATACTCTGAGAGGTCGCCCGGTATCTCAGAGTCACCGTTTAAGACACCTCACCCAAGTGCCATTCAGCTTTCGGCACGGTTTCTACGCCTCCACTTAGGGGTTATTCCTTCGGGACCATCCCTGGATAATTATCCGCGACTGCTTATTAATTATTGTAACCATATTCAGCAGAAACTCTTGGTGCAGGGACCCTCTATCCGCAACCCGAGGACGCGTTCGGTGACTTCGTCATAGGCGCTTCAGTTCTATTCCAAAGTAATAGAAACCGAAACCGAATGGTTCCCGGACCGGGAATCGAACCCGAGCCTCCTGGGTGAAAGCCAGTTTATATATATATATATATATATTCTGGATACCGGGCGACCTCTCAGAGTATGCAGTCTTATCCTTGCACGCGGTGCTCTACAAGTATGGACGAACCATTTCCCTAGCTGCTTGTGGTAACAACAATGACACCACCAAAACACCAAAAAGTTGTAGATGCGCTTCAAAATGATCAAACCCGCAGAGCAAACGACAATGGGTCGGCAAACAATGCCGATCATCCTAGAGTTCGGAGTGCTGCAAATAATTTACGTGGAAACACGACGACGAACCGGCGAAACGCCCACATTGAGTGGGCGAATCAATTCAAGGATGACTTACTACACTGCTACGATGCCAGCATTAATTCTGATCACCGAGGCTTTATGGCGCGTATGCACACTCTGTGGTGCCAGGAGCACCCAGAGCTTCAGCAAGTTGTGATTCAATCATTGCGAAATCAACGTGCCTACCTCTGGAAAAATGGACATGTACGCAGAGCGCTTTCCCAACCGTTGCTTGATCAAGCTGCAGCCGAAGATGAGGAAGCGACAATAATACCATCCGCGGAAAGCAGGCACCTTCTGAGAGATGATCACGATTTCAGGGCAAGAACGAACATTAACATGAAAGTTCCTCCTAAGTCCCAGGATCTGACTGAAATGGATGCCTCCCTTCGTGGAGAAATAAATCACGCAAGAGTCAGACCTCTGGACCATCAATGGCTCAGTTTATGGTGCTGCGAGAGCTTTGGCTGATTCAAATCGAAGGCTCAAACCGACAATGGATCAAAAGACCAAAAGACGTTTGCAAGAAACTGAACAAGAAGATTGGAAGGGAAAGACAGAATGCATCCCGTGTTTAATGTCTGATTGACTACAAACATCTGGTAGACCGTTTACGGAAAGGGTTGGAAAGTTCGCCCAAGAACTGAGGATCTTGAATCACACAATGAACAAGTCAAAGCTGCTGACAATGAAGCAGCAAATTGTTGACAAAATACGGCTTTTATCTGACGCAAGGAGGAGAATACAAAAGAGGGAGAGATGGATCAGGGAGAGTCAAAAGTTTCTCGCTGACCCATCTCGCCTCTTCAGTGATCACCCTGTTTCTGTCAAAAATCCACCATCCACCAAAGTCCCACGAGGTAGAGACTTTTTGGAGAGAGGTATACAAGATCCCGCAAACACTAAAGTTGAAACAAGATACTGACAATATCATTTGCTTCAAGGAGTTTTGCGACCTCATAAAATCTAAGAAGGAGTGTCCATAAATCACTGCCGAAGAGGTGAAAAAAGCACTTAGAGGCACGAAGAACTTTTCCGCTACTGGACAGGTTGTATCAAGAAATTTCTGGTGGAAGAAGTTTACTTCTACACACCAACATTTGGCCCGCCTATTTACCTCATATTTAAAGTCAGAGACGTACATTCCGCAGTGGCTGGTGTTAGGACGCACTATGCTCCTACCGAAAAAAGGCAAGTCGTCCAAACCAGAGATTTACAGGCCAATGATTTGTTTGAAAACACTGTATAAGATTCTTACAGCTGTCCTAAACAACAGGATTGTTCGACGAATTGAGCCCGTGTGGCGTGAGATGTACGAACAACGTGGCTCGCAAAAAGGTGTAGCAGGCTGTCGAGAGAACCTGCTAAGTGACAGGTGTGTCTGTAAAGACGCTGACAGCCCATCAGCGCGTCCTGTCAATGGCATGGACTGACAACCGGAAAGCTTTCAATTCAACCTCTCATAGACTTATCATCTGTCTGTTGGAAAGCTTGAAGGTGCATCCACACATAGTGAGATGCATAGAGTACCTATCTACCCTTCACCTATATACCCATCCACACATCACTACTTTCCAACCGAGCAATTCACGCCTACCCTGAAATGGAAACGGCTTAATGATATAATAATAATAATAATAATGTGGAAGTAAAATGCTTATCAAATGAGTACCATGTACTTATAAATACAAACAAAGTGAATGCACCAGAGTTCAAATTCACATCTAGTATATTATTTATATTTATAATAATTATTGTTTATATGAGAAACAAGAATGATTTCCCATATAAGGATTAAAAAATTAAACAAAGCCCTTTAAAAAAAATTTCTCGTAATTAATCACCCAATAAGTAATACCGTTTCAAAATTTTATTTTCATTTTCAAACTTTCGTCTACCGACAGTCAAAAGGTTTTAAATAAAAATTAGGTCCGATAGATCGTTTTCTTTCACGTTATTAAATATTTGTAAATCATTAATATCTATTTGAAGTATATTATAGAATATCATTAATAAGTACCTTTAGTTAAAATAGTCCAATTTCCAATGATGTGCTTACAAAAATTTGATCATTTATTTTTTTTTTTTGAAAAGTGAAAGTTTCCAGATATGTGCATATGTAATAGAAAGAATAAGTAGCATTTATAAATAATAATTAAACCTTTCAAACATAAATTAATATAATCTGGTACCTTTCAACCAATATACCACAAACAGATTCCAAGCAAACAACTTTAAGTCTCTACTGTTTATATATTCAAAAATATTCTGTGCTCAATAATGACCTAAAAAAAATGTTTTCCTCTGTAGAATTCCGGACTTATTTTCCAATAAAGTTACAGTAATTTCACAGAATGAAGACATTTTTAAGCATCATATTCACTCATTAGAAAAATAAAAAATTACTTTTTCTGTAAAAAACGCGGCCTAGCGAGACCTCTCAATATATATTTTTTATAAATAAAGCGTTTTTTTTACCAAAAAGAACGGAAATTCGGGTAAGTTTTTAAAAATCGAGAATTTTTATTTCTGATGTACATCCTAGTCTAGATATTGAAAAGACACTAGATTTGTTGTATTTTTCGACTCTTTGACCACTGTAGATTTTCGTAACCACCTTCAAAGCCTAAAAATTAAATATCAAATTTAAATAAATCTCTGCAATTTCCCTAATACAGACATATAATTTTCAGGGTTTTCGACCTTCAACGATATAACCTACCCCTTGTTGACTCAAAACATCATCACTAATGGCCAGTGGTGGTTGTTCAGTGTCTATCAACTAAATACAATGTTGTTCTGCGACACACACATCGATGAGAACCCTAGAAAAAATCTTTGTTGGACAACCACCCCCCTTCAGTTATTCGAGCGTATTGAAGATAACAAAGTTTATGGATTCAATGTTGAAGTCTTGAAGCATTTAATTAAATTTTACGTGAACCAACCTCAGGAACGCGATGTGGAAATGAAGCCCTATTTGGGGAAAAATGTCAAAGTCGTGGCGGATATTGAAGATCCTGAGAAGAGGAATTGGCTCGAGAAACATTTCAAGAACCTCATGTCTTGCAGACCGAGACACAGGTAAGAATTTACTCATTTTCTATTGTATTTACTGTTTTTAAGTTAAATGATCAGGCCTCAGTTCGTGAAACTTTTTCGACTTAAAAAAAAACGACTGATCTGTTTTCTGTTGTTCCCACAAGTTCACTAGTTTCAATTTTAATCAAATTAAAACTTTCAATATGGTATTGTTTGAAGTTCAAAACTTGAACGAAGTCTACAATTTTAATATAAAAACCTTAATGAGTTATAGTTAATTAAAGCATTTGCAATGACCTGAATCTTTGTAAATTCTACAATTTTATTTCAAATTGATAGTCTTAATAGTTGAACATTTTAAATATAAAAAGTTTCAAAATCAAGGAATTTCGAATTTAATTATTAAATAATAATTTATATTATATTTGAATCATACAGTCTCAAATTTAAACCGTAATTTATCAATTTTAAGTTTGAACTTGTGTGTTTAAAATTAATGTACTTCTGGATATTCAAATGAAGAAATTATCTTTTCTTCGTCCCCTAGCCGAAAGTACGTCTTCCCTGGTCTTCCCGGCTGCATTTCTGTCCGGGAACAGTGGCTTTTGCGGCCTGCTAGAGTTAACGCGATCTCTGATTAGCTGCGAGATTTTTGAGCACGCCCGCGACTGATTTTGAGAATAAAGGGTTACCATGTGTCAAGGGTCAGTTTACAATAACGTCTTTTTTTTTAAGTTAACTGTTGGAAATATTGAGTGCTTTAAGTGGACCTCTCTGAGATATTCTCGAAAATGTAAAAAAAAATGTATAAGACGAAAAAAAAAAGCTTCAAAACTTCCGTCAAACCACTAAAATCAATCGAGAATTCGCTCTAATTCAAAAAGAATAACAATTTCAAAATGACCTCATAAAATTAGACTTCCTCGGAAAAATGTGTTTCAGATACCTGGAATAGCGCACAGAAAAAAACTAAGGTTTCAATTTTCTTTCTGTTCATTTTTTTACTAACTCATTTTCAAATTTAATTTCGCTCACTATCATGTTCAATGTCAAATCTGAAACAAAACTGAATTGTTTCAAATGTTTTTATAGCTCGACAACAAACAGTTGAGGTTCAATTTTGCTTCAGTAAGTTTTGCCAGGGTTTTTTGCTTCAAAATGAAACTTTATTTTCTTCTGCTAGCATGGGTTGGATGTTATACCACGTAGTACAATTTTAGAATGTTAAACTATTGATAATCCTTAAATAACCCTGGATTCCAGCGCAGTTTTATTCAATTCGCACTATTCAGTATCTTTGTATTCTTCTTCTTATTATTATTATTCGTTTAAATTGTTCTCGGGTTAACCCGGGTTTTCATCATCAGCCGCGGAACAAGGCAAATACCGGATGAGATGAGGATGTTATAAATTAATTTAATACGATGTTTGAAATCTGTTGCGATGATGATATCCTTACACAGAGGCCGCGAGCGTTGAAGGTGATAATAGTCTTTGTATTATTATTATTATTATTGTATATTTGTATTTATAAATTTGATCAAAGATACTTCTCTAGAGAATAGCAGAAAAATGGTTAAAGAACCAGAGTTCGACAACCTTCCAACAATTAGGTGGGTTTGAGTAAATGTTGTATATTTATTGAGCTGAGTATAATTCCCGGATAAAGATCTATATGCGCAGGATATTTTACGGTATTGTGTACACTCGTACACATTCACTTACGATTTAACGCGGAAGCCGAGACTATAAATATCGTGAACGTTGCACATTCATTTAAATGGCATGAATAGACGCCCACGAGCTTGAATGCACTTTTAAAAGTAATGCGTGGAAAGTGTAAGAATCATAAAAGTCATTTTACATAAGTGCTCTCCCATATCTACATGGAAACGTCATCTTTACTGCGAATACGTATTTTGTATTTTATTTTTTCGGAATTAACATCTGCCCGAATCTGTTTTATTCCCAATTACCATTGGTCAAACAATTCTAATATTTTCGAGTTACTACTGTGCATAATTTTAATTGCTCCACGCAGTAAATCCCAGAGATATTGTTTATCTGAAGTTAGATAAAAACGTTGCAAACAGTTAGAAACTACAATTATCCCACGTCGGATAATTTTTTTCGGGAGACGGATAAAAATTATCTGATGTCGGATAATTGTCGTTTTCAATTGTTTGCAACGTTTTTATCTAACTTCAGATAAAAAATATCCCTGGAATTCACTGTGTCGCAATTCCCATGTGCCCTAATTTTTACTTCTTCGAACTACAATTGGACATTATTTTTATTTTGCAGAAGTGCCATTTGTCATAATTTTGGTTTGTACGAATTACTGTTTGCCATAATTTACATTTACCCGAATAATCATGAGACATCATTTTCCTACTTCGAAATAGCCACATAACCTACAACTAATTTACGTGCCATTACACTGAGAAAACGATTTTTTTTATTCAAACAAAAAGATTTGTTTAAATACATTTTTTGGTTCAACACTTCTTCTTTATTTCAATTAACAAAACATTTATTTAATTTCAATATATGGAAGACATTTAGTTAAATAAAAGAAGAGTTAAATAAAACCAATTATTTGTTTGATACTATTTGTTTGATTCAAATAAACGATTTCATTAAGTCAAACAATAATTTTGCTTGAACATCTTATACTTAAATTAAAGGACTGTAACAGTGTAACCTGAAAATCGGAAAGAAAATAGAAAATGTTGGAGTCTACTTTGTTAGATAAGTAGATTATACCAATTTATATTTGTGAATTGATTTTAGGACTTTGAATGGAATTAAATAATTAATTAAGAAAGCATTAAAATCAATCGAGAATTCTCTCTAATTCAAAAAGAATAACAATTTCAAATTCAAATCACTATAAATTGATTAGAAAGATATTCAAACATTATTATAAAATTCAGTAAAAACCATTAAATCAATCCCTGGAACCTGTATTTAAAATTATATAATATGCACTTGCAATATTACGTTAATATTACATTTTTTTAGGAAGATAGGTACTTCTGTCATTCAATTAAATTTATTTTTAAAAAGAATAAAAAATGTTTGTTAATATTTATCTGTATGATTATTCATAGTCTGTATTGATTTCAAATAGGCCCGCGCTTTTCGGCACACGCTCAGTTGAAAATATGAATAGCCATATATCGTATATCAACGAACTAAAAAGGAACCCATAAAAAGAGTTCTATTGGAGTCTCAGTTCTAAATGATACCAACTTTTACTGAGCCGAAACTTTAGTGAACCCACAGTTTTCTCTGTGCACAACAAAATTTACACGTCAGTTTTTTCCGAATTGAATTTAGTAGAATTTATTTGAAATTCATATTCTTTTAAATTCAGATGAATTGCGTTGATTTAGTGAATTCGTTATAAGTTTTGTTTAATTCAATATAGAATTTCCAGAATTTATTTGTATTTCTCATGCGATGAATATTGGTATTTATTTGCATTCACTTTGAAATTCAGATGATTTTACTTGAATTCACTACATATGTTTGAATTGGAAAAAAAGCAAAACAGTAGGACAGTTTTATGCCTCTACAATTATAGAGAAAGAAAGAAAATTGTAATCATTACCTTAATTTTAGAGTACTCTCTACCGGCAACGAAAATCAGGTGAAATTTACCCACAACGTAGGATATGGTTACCGTTAGCATGTTATTCTTTTGTATTATCTGTTATTTCGATATGAACAAATTCAACTTTAAGAACTTGAAATTTACCCTTAACAAAAATTACGTCTTTATTCTGTGTATAACTTGAAATACACTAAAATTTGATAATAAATATAACATTAGGGTCGTCTAAATTTGTACCTCTAAAAATTCGACTTTCGAAAAGCTCGGTTTTCGAAAAAATGGAAACAAGAAGAACTTGTCATTAACTTTTTGTAAATTAAAGTTTAGTCACCTCTTAAGGAATATTCAAGAAATAATTTTCACCTTAAATATTGTAATTCTCCCAATATTGTGCCCGAAAAATTCTCCACAAAATGCAAAACAGCAGTTTTATGTAAAATTCATGCTAAAGACGATATTTTTGAAGTTTTTTTTGACATGAATTATTTTTATTCGATAATTGACAAACTTCCAAACATTTCAAACCAAATTTTTCTTGGATTTTTGCGACCCATAGTACTAATATTAGTTTTCCGTTTTGTGAGCGAGGTGAGTTTTACTTAGTAAAAAATAAATAAACAAAGGGAGAAAAAGAGATTTAAACAGGGAAATAAATGAATAAATAAATTTTCAAGAACAATGTTAACATTATTAAATTACTGATTTCCGTACCTCAAGTTTTAAAATTCAGTCTCTCAAGCGTACAATTTTACCATTTCAATAACAGAGCGATAATTTTAATTTTAATTTTAAATGTCTTATTCCCACACCACACGGTCATCAAAATTTAATTTCTTAATTGCCTTTCAGTCTCCCAGGTCTTACAAATATATAATATGTGATTTTTTTTTGTGCCTGTTTTTGTGTCTGGTGCTCAAGGGGGGGGGGGAGATATATATGTTATATATTTTAAAAAAATCAATATTTATGAGGAAAAACCTCAAAAACAGTTTGACATTTTTCATTATCTGCCTTCTGTAGCTCAGGTTTTCAAATCTATAAGGTCCTAAAGTCGTTTTCAAAGGTAGCCCCTCACTTTTTTTTATTGAAACTCGCACCAAAAAAATCTCTGAAATATCTAATAAAAAGCACCTGAAAGCTTGAAGTCTTCCGAATGCAGCGATATATTCACTTTTGTCCTAGAAAATGTTGTGCAAAAGTTCGAGGGCAAAACGTCCCAAAAAACAGGGGTTTTCGGTCTCCTTTTTCAAGGGTCCACTTTGACCTGTTCCCAGAAGGAGGGCGATGTTAGGAAAAATATGAAAAAATTCACAGATATTCTTCGAACATTTCTGAATGCAATGCATTTTTCAAAATGGCGAAATATCCAATAGTTTGTAGATGCTAGTAAGGTAGATTACCGATATTTTCTTCCACTATTTGGATCGGAACTCTCAATTTCGATAAATGATAAATATAAATGGTCGTTCGAATACTATTGGACCCTTTCCGTTCAACTCACACGATAGAAAGAGAGACGTTTCGAAACTTCGTTTCGAATTCTCATGCATCTCCTTTGTATTAATAGTAACCATTCATTACAAAGCCCTGAGTGCCTAGAAATTCTAAATAAATTGCATCAAAAACATGTAATATATTAGTGAATACTTTTATGAATCTAGGTTAAGATTTTTTATGATGAGCGTGATCTATTAAAACTGGTTTAAGGTTGTTGTTGAATGAAAATTGATAATAAACGAATAAAACTATGGTTATTTCATCCTACTTCCCTATCCTGTTAGAATAAGTCAATAAATTAATTAGTTCATTATTTAATTATTCAAGTTATTATTTATTTTTGCCTCTATTAGTTTTATCTTATTTTAATTATTTTTTACTTAATTTAATTAGTTTTATCTTGGTTTAATTATTTTAAACCTAATTCAATTAGTTTTATCTTGATTTTATTAGTTTCGGCACAATTTAATTATTTTTATCTTAGTTTAATTAGTTATAAGTTATTGTATTTAGTTTATAGTTATTTTTTATTAATTTCCAAATTAAGTAACTCACGATTATGACTGAAACTTAATACTGCGCATGCGCAAATGATCACTTTTTTAAAATTGATTTATTTTCATGAATTGAATCCTTCACAATGTCCGTAGAGTCTGAGTGCGCGAAATTCAAATTGATAAAATGTAGGTTGATCCAAGCTACAGTATTAGGCTGCGCATGCGCAGAGTTCAACCTAAAGGTTAGATCACTGCTATCACCTTCCTCTATTTCGATTGGATCTCTCAGTTTCGAAAAAACGATAAGTATGAATTGTTCTACGAACATCGTCGGACTCTCTCTCTCTCTCTAACTCACACGATAGAAAGAGAGACGTTTTGAAATCTTCGCTTCGAATTTTCATGCATCTCGTTGTTTATCTCACATGGTAGAAAGAGAGTTCCGAGCATGACACTTGCTGTAAATGCCTGTGGACATTGGGGGAATCCCAGTGAGCTTTGGAATGACAGATTGGGAAGGTAGGGTCCTGATGTAGCGACGGAAGCTTGATCTATAGCTGGGGATGTATACTATTAACGGCCGATGGTAATTACCTGATGTAGGTAGCTCAGCCTGGAACAGAACCTTGCCGACTGATGGTAACTTAGCATGAAACAGAACTTCGTAATGCTAACTTTGCAAGAATCTCCATTTTCAACCTCACTTTTTTACTGACTTAGCATGGAACAGAACCTCAAAATTACCAACCTCTCTGCTTCACAGGCCTATGCTGCAATGATATCGCAGCAGGAATCTGCATTACCAACCTCACTGTTTTACTGACTGCTGATAACTTAGCATGGAACAGAACCCTTACTTGGTCAGTAGTGCCATCTGTTGGTGTCAGTCACCTTCGACTTTCTACCTTACCGACCTATGGTAAAATCATAATATTGAAAAAATAGCCAGCAGCAGAGGAGAGAGAGAAGAAGATGGCTGAGTCAAAGGATGATAAAGTGCTGAGTGACGTCATCCGTTATTTACACCCGATTGATAAGTTAGGCTCCTGATATAGCGACTGAGGCTCCATCTGTGGCTGGAGATGTGCATTATTGATGACCCCTGTTTTACCGACCTATAGTAAAATGATAATATGACAAGTTACCGACCTCTATGTTTACTGACTGATGGTAGCATTGTTCCCTACCTTATCAACATAGGTTAAAATGATAATATAAAAAAATTACCGACTCACCTGTTTTACCGACTGATGGTACTAAACTGTTTTACCGATCGATGGCCACTTAGCACAGAACAGAACCCTCCCTATTCGGTGGCGCCATCGGTTGGCACATTACTGCATTATCGATGCGCAGCTAACTTCAGAGTGGTCCGGCACTGGCATAGCCCTACTACTGGTTTAACTTTTAAAAAAGTAAGTACTTTTCTAATAAATTAGTATAAGTTTTACTAATATCAGTTAGTAAACATGAGCCACTATTATTTAGTAACTTCGCTTTACTAATTCAATAGTAACCTAGCGCGATCACTAACGAATTAGTGAACTGTAATAAAATATTCCAGACATTTTCTTTGAACTATATAGAACAACTTTCTCGCTGGAAGTTGTTTCAAATCAGAAGTTGCCTTGATACTTTTTGTCTCCGAAAGTAGAAAAATGTGTTTAACGATCAGCCTTAATTTTCAATTGGATATTATTAAACATAAGGTCATTTTCAACTTTTTATTATTTTGCAGGCATTCGCTGAGAATACTTTGTATGTGTACTCAATTTCAAATAGTTTCAATAAAATGTGTACGAGTTGTGATGATTTATGACTTAATCACTTATTGAACCCTGCTAAAAAAGTCAGGAATCGTCAGAAAAAAAGTCAGGACTTCTGACCATTTCTCACCACTTTTGATACGTTTCTCGACAGAAATCGTCAGGAAAAGTCAGAATTCACGAGAAATGATCAGAAATCGTCAGAGCTTGGGTTCGAAGGATAATCCTTTTTATTAGGGGTCCAAGAATAGAATGCCATAAAACATAATCCCTTTTATATTTCCCAGGTTATTTATATTATTCATTTTTATTTATTTATGCATATTCTATTTTTACTTATATTTAAATAATAATATTTATATAATGTATGACTCTGAAGGTGAATCTGAAAATTTTGTCCGTTTTGACGTATCTCTTTCTCTTTACAAGTAAAATGAGGCAATTCAATTTTAAGGTTGGGTCCCTGTTTCAATGTCCTTAAGGTGCTGCAAGCTATTCCGGTAGTTCCCAGGAAAAAAGAACACATTGAAAAGGCGATTCCATAAATTGCTTGTCTGTCAATTGCAAAATGAGATGTTTTAAACTGAATTGGTTTATGATCATGTGAATCGGTCTGTTTCTCGAACGGCTTTCAATTTACAACATACGGTAATGTCCATTTCAATGAAAGTCATATTAGACCGATTTCTCTCTTTTTAAATGAGACCGACTCTTTTGAGCTTAGGCTGCCATATTTCATGATCCCTCAAATTGATAAATTGCTGGGAGATTAAGAGAAATCATACGCAAAGATGTAAAGGCTTTTGCGGTGTATAAGTCTGTCAACAAAATAATAACGAGTTAGAAACGTTGTTAGAAACCAATCAGCAGATATTGACCGTTTTTGGTCTTCTATATTCCGCTCATTTATTCTTGTGGCTAGCTCTGGGTACTTGAGTAAGAAGACTGGGTGGTTTTCTGTCCTCACACTTTGCCCACTTTTTACTTCCAAAAAATAAAGGCGCATAATATCTCTGTCCATATCGTATGTCCATTTTAATCGCCTTCTTAGTTTTTGCACCTCTGATTCTGCCTCTATTTGAATGAGGCCATCTGCCTCATTGGGTTGCGCAAAAATATCAATTGCCGCTGCTTGATCATGTGATGCGGCTTCCTCTAACCGATGTTCATTGTCGTCATTTTTAAACGCCAAATAAACCTGCTGTTTCATCCCCATTACTCGGTCTTCTAATATAAGAAGATTAATTCTGATGTCCTTAATCTTATCGATAAGTCTTTTCACTGAAACTCTCCGTATGTTAGAATACTTCGCAGCAAACATCTTTCTGAAGTTGTATTCTTTTTCGCTTTCGGTTTCAAACTTCGCACTTTCATAGTGGAGGCGTACCAATTACTCTTTCATTGAGGTATCTCACTTGATGTTCTCCCACGGTATTTCTGTTGAGGTGGTTGACTGCAAATTGCTAACGCTAGCCAAACCATCCTCAGCAGGCACAGATGATGTTTTACTGTTTACCGTTTGTTGCAGATGTTCTTGATGGCCAGCTGTTTGAATAGTCAGATCTGCGTGACCATCTCGCAGCTCTCTATCATTATCATTTTTTTTATTTATTATTATTATCATTATCACTTTATTTATTTGGGAAGTTGTAGGCTCCGGAGGCTACGATCATAGTTCCTTAAAGCAACCGATCCCGACGCAACTGGAATGTGTACGTCGTCCACTTCTACTCCTTTTGTCCTAGAAGGTAAGCAAGAGCGGGAAATTTACGCGAGACAACAATGTTCAAAACTGTTCCTTGGAGTCAGGTCTCTAGCTGCGGATGGCCTTGCGCGACAGACGGGACAGCTGAATATGAAGGTTCCACCTCTGGATACTTTTTTAGAGCCACCAATCTTTGTAGAATGTTATGAGGAACAGTGTTGTCGGACCAGATGAAGTGATCCCAGAAGAACCGACATTTCATGGAATTCACAAAAGTCATTTTTCACATAAAACCAATACCTTCTCATTATGATGAGAATGTAATAATTCATTTTTTTTTTGCCTATGAAATTTGAATTTTCGATTTTTTAAGAAAACTGAAAAAGTGATCATGAGGATCTTGTAGGACTATCAAAAAGTAACACTTTTCTTCCCTTGACTTTTTTTCATATCATGCTTCAGTTGGCTTAAAATGTTAATTTTGGCTTTTTTTGGGAGATATTGAAAAAGCTGTAGCTCTGTCAATTATTTTTGTATTGAAAAAAGTTGTGAGAATAATTTGTGTCAATTTTCGAGTACTACGGGCGGCTGTCAATCAAATTGATGTATTTCGAAAAAAATGGACTAAAAAATTTGGAAAGTGCCCTAGCTTTTGGAATTTCCATCCAAAATAGCTGGTTAACGAGCTCGATCTTTATTTTTCGTCCCTGAAACTGTGTGCCAAAGCACAAACCAAAAAAACTCGAAAAGTGATAATGAGAATCTTGTAGGACTATCAAAAAGTAACACTTTTCTACAATTGACTTTTTTTCATATCATGCTTTAATTGGCTTAGAATGTTAATTTTCGCTTTTTTTTGGGAGATATTGAAAATGCTGTAGCTCTGTAAATTTTCATTGTATTGAAAAAAGTTGTGGAAATAATTTGTTTCAATTTCTCAGTACTACGAGCTGCTGTCCTTGGAATTCGAGAATTTTGAAAAAAAAGGTCTACAAATTTTTGAAAGTGCCCTCAATTTTTGAATTTCTATCCAAAATAGCTGGTTAACGAACTCGGTCTTTCTTTTTCGTCTCTGAAACTGTGCGTTCAAGCACAATCCAATCCGAATAGCCTTCCGAAAGTTATCCGATATACAGACGACGACGACGACGGACCACAGACGGACAGACACTGACGTAAAAACTATTTTTTCTGACTCAGGGGGACTCGAAACGTCGACATTTCATGCAATCCACGAAAGTCATTTTTCACATAAAACCAATACCTTCTCATTATGACGATAATGTAATAATTCATTATGTTTTTTGCCAATAAAATTTAAAATTTCGATTTTTTGAGGAAACTCAAAAAGTGATCATTAAAGTCTTGTAGGATTATCAAAAAGTAACACTTTTCTTTCCTTGACTTTTTTACATATACATATACATATATTATGATGAGAATGTAATAATTCATATGTTGTGTGCCAATAAAATTTGAATTTTTGATTTTTTAAGAAAACTCGAAAAGTGATCACGAGAATCTTGTAGGACTATCAAAAAGGAACACTTTTCTTTGCCTGACTTTTTTTCATATCATGCTTTAATTGGCTTAAAATGTTAACTTTCGCTTTTTTTGGGAGATATTGAAAATGCTGTAGCTCTGTCAATTTTTCACTTTTCTTTCGATTTCACTTTTCTTTAACTCCAGGCCATGTTCTCATCGGTAGGACCTTCGAAAAGATTCTGGAATCATCGAATGCGGATACAGACCTGAAATACGTAACGAACAGGGAGGAAGTCCCTCGTTCAAGCAAATCACACGCTGCTACCTGCCTCCCCTCTCCAGCGGAAAGAGAAACTTCAAACTCAAAACTTGATTAAAATCCACTGAGAATATAAACATTGGTGAACAACACTATAAATTGAACCGGGAAAATTCTCTAACAAAAAAAAACAAACAAAAATCAAGTGAAATAATTACATACATCCCGCCCGCCTCGTTCGCTGAACGACATAAATTTAAAGTATGAAAAAATTGAACGATCCAAGGCCGCCCACCATGAGGTACACAAAAATAAATTGTCGCGGAAAACAGTCAAAGGTTTTGTGCCGCCCGCCGTGAGACATACAGTTGAATGAGTAATATATAATTAACGCACGACTGGTAGCCAACACAATTTCACGATGGGGCGATCGTAATCTCCAAAGGCAGTTCTCACAGAAGTAGAACGCACAAGGCCGTCCCGTCCGAGAAAAACATCAGTGATTCTTCCCAAAGGCCACGTCCCACGTCGAAGCAGCGAGGTATCTACAATCAGCACAACGTCTCCAATTTTATAATTACGCTTCGAAACAGTCCACTTATTTCTCTGTTGAAGCGTATGCAGGTACTCCTGAGACCAGCGTTTCCAAAACTGATCACGCATTGCTTGGATAAGGCTTGGACAAAATCGAGTGCGAAGCACGAGATACGTGATGAGAATGTGTTCGTTAAAGCCAAAGGAGCTTTAACAAAAGGGAAGTCACAATCACCAAATTACAGTTGTCGATGATTTTACCTTTAATTTTAAAAGGTCTGGGCGCAAATTTGGGGGAAATACAAAGACCGAGCGCGAAGCGCGAGAACCAACAGTCGCGCGCCTTAGACGCGCTCAAACTTGCGAACGAATCGCGCGATGAGCATGTGCCCACGCAGCGGGCCGGTTCTTTTTTTTTTGCTGCAGTACAAAAACGTCAAACATGTATGTAATATGTCTTAAATGTGAGCACTTTGTAAAAGTTCAAAAGGTTTACATTTTTTAACATATCCAAGCTTTTATAGTTAAATTGCAACAGCTATGCAAATTCGCTCTTGGATTCTTTTATTGATTTTGATTTTTATCAAGTAAAATCTTCTGGATTTATGAATGATTTTTTACTTTAATTTTGCTTCTTTGATAATAGCAGTGCAACTTTGGTTTTCAATGACAACAATGTGCTATGATGTACAAGAATCACGTGAGAACGTTTGATGAGCGATAAGGATTAGGAAGTTTAATTTTTCTCCTAATCGTTCCTTCCCGTTAACGTTTTTTTTTTCAGTTATCTGAGCCTTGATCTAAGTGAGCTCGAAAACAATCACGTACAAATGCCGACGTGCGAAATTTGTGGCTCGCATAATTGGGAGGTGTCATTCCAAAGCGCACTAAATCTTACAATGTCATTTTTCAGGAAGCGTACATTGTGAAAAATTCACAAGGTTGCATCCTTGGTGGAAATGTATTTTTACAATGAAATACAATAAATAAACAAATGCTGAAATTGTAATTTAAATTAGTGAAATGTCACTGCCAGTAATATGCAACTGATTAAAATAGCTGGCAATGAGTCACCGACAATCAGTGAAATAAAAACTTTGGAAATTTGGCAGCACTGAACCTTGTCAATTTAGCAGTGATATAATTGAATAAAATGTCAGTAAATTGAATCCAATAATCATAATAAGAACGTGAAACCAATAAATATGATCAAATATTTAAAAAGTCGAAAAGATTCAATGCCTCACTTTCAAGACTCGACTGTCATTTATGCACTTTTTATATGAGTTATGAGTTAGAGTCAACGAAGATTATTTCCTGTTTATTGAAACACATTTACAGTCAGAAATTAAAAAAATGTATTACATTACGAAATTATTTTTTCTAATTGACTAACAAAATAATAATATCGCTTTATTGTAAAATTGATGCTGCCACTCATTGGACATTAGAGTATATAAAAGGATGCTTTTATTGGAAAATTATTGAAACTCTTGGAATTCTTTAACATTATTTATCATTATAAAAATTTGTATTTTAAAAATTGGGTTGGAATAAACAAATTTGTAATATAATAATATAAAAATTAAGATAATTAGGAAGTTTAATTTTTCTCCTAATCGTAAAAAGTTCATAAAATATAATAATTAAGTTTATCATTATCATGACGGGAAAAAGTGGATCGTTAGAAGAATATTCTCTAAATCAGTAGCTCAAACTATCTTAAATTGAAGCGCAGCTTTTCGTCGGTGAATTTTGTTAAAATTACTATTTGCGTTTAGGTTAATGAAACTGACTTTTTAAAAGACTAGGATAAACAATTTCAAATAGTAGGACGCGCTGCACCACTTAGTAACCATGCACACAGCGAAAAGCAGAGTTACTACTATCGGCGCAAAAATGATAGGCATCTGCCTTTGAAGCTTAACAACTCAGCCAACAAAAATGCTAGAGTAATAAGTTAATAGTCATTTGAAAGCTGAAAGTCTTCCGCGTAAATAAGCTTGAAGACGTTAATGTAAAAAAATTGTTGTGCTTTGCAGACTGAAAAATGTGAAAAAAAATCTGCTCACCGCGCGGGCGCATACTCCTGGCGCGCTTTGCGCGCGGCTTGCTTCGCTCGCAAGTTTGAGCGCGCCTAGGGCGCGCGACTGTTGGTTCTGGCGCTTTGCGCTCGATGATATATTTATCTCGCGCTTCGCGCTCGATGATGTGTTTCCCTCGCGCTACGCGCTCCGTCTTTGTATTTCCTCCACATTTGCGCCCAGACCTTTTAAAATTAAAGGTCAAATCATCGACAACTGTAATTTGGTGGTATGTGTATGTGTATGTGTATGTGTATGTGTATGTGTATGTGTATGTGTATGTGTATGTGTATGTGTATGTGTATGCATATACCACTGAATACGAATTTATTTTCATTCTGCTCTTCCGAAAATAGTATATTTTTTTATTTCCTGTAAGAAAAATTAGAAATATATTTAAAATGCACATAGAAATAATGTCTCGTATTCTTTTTTTTTTATAAATTTCAGTTTTTTTTAAGGAATATAAAAACTTTCTTTGAGGGTGAGTACATTTATTCCCAATTTAATATTCACAATACGCGTGTGGAAAAACTTCGAGGCGCTGTACTGTTTCTTTATAGTCCTCCTTGAGTCGCCACTGGCGCGCCACAGGCTGACTTTCCTGTGGTTAGACGTGGATGTAACGCTTGGATCGACTAGTTTCTAGACAGATCGTCTATTTTGATCAAAAATAACTAATAATTATAAAAAAGAATTATTTTTTATTACAAAAAAGTCTAATATATAGATTTAGCAGTTAATTAAAAATATAAAAAAGTTGTTGTACAAATAAATGAAAAACTGAGTTTCCGCAAATCTTTTACATACGCCGGGTATCGAACTTTGGATGTAACTTCATATTATGTTGCTGTAACTTTATTCCACCGCCTTAAGAAACTCAGCCATCTAGATTTACTTTTTTTTCAATAAAATGTGAACAATTTTTAAATATTAAAAGTGCCTCATGTGTGAATAAATCATTGAAAATAATAAAGTTTATATGATTATACTTGCGAACTTGCGATTAGGCTACGTAATAATTATTGTTTATAAGTTTAAATTATTGATACATAATGCCTAATTATCATTTATGCAATCAATAAATAATTAAAATTAATTAAATAAATCATTCATGTTAAAATTTAATTTTCTGGTATTTATCATAACTTTACTATATAATTCAATTGAATAATAATGTTTTCAAACATTCTTTAACAAAAATCGTTGTTAAGAATACAGTTCGTATATTAAGATTTCTATCACCTTCAATAGTTATTGCCTATTATCTTAAATATATAATAGTGCATATTTAGTTATTACTTGAGCATTTATGTAATTATCTATTATAATAGAGTCATCCACAAAAATTTTGTTTGCCTTATAGTTAAGCTTTTTATAAACTTTGACTCCCAAAGAATTTAAATGTGAAATTAAAACTTAATTTTGTTTATTTAATAATTTATAATAATTTATTAAAAAGTGACAAAATATCAACCGGAAAGGTCGACTTTTTTAACGAAACAAGTGGCGCCCTCATGGCATGAAACACATGGTGTGACGTCACGCGCCGTCAAAACTGAAGAAAATACATGGCCAGTTTAATAAAAACAATCGATATAATTAATCATCAACGTTTTTTAGCAGAAAGGGTTTATTTTCATGAAGTATCAGTATGCCTGGATACATTAAAGCAAGTTGAGATAATTTTACAAAAGTGTTTACACTTATGATAAGTGATTTTTTTTCGAAGTGTTCCAATTTCAACGTCGCTGAGACTCGAGGAGCAAACGCGAAAAAATAAGTCAATGGGATGAATGACATTAATCCTTTGAAAAATTTATTTTTATTCATTTAATTTCTTAATTTGGAATGATAATTGCTTTAGGCGACTCGTAACATATCTGTAATATGGGCGATATTGCATCCAGAAAACCTAACCTCACTTTTTTTATAAATACTTTTATAAATACTTATATAAAATTGTTACAAAATTTATAATTATAAGGTTTATAATGACTCTTATAAATACTTTATTTTATAATATTTCTTGCGTAAATAAACGATTTGATTTTGCGAGGTTAAAGCTCACATACATCCCGGCACCTCATATAACACCGTTGAACATAAGTCAATTACGAGTTTTATGCTATAAAAAAAACATTTTATATTTTTCTATTAAATATAAAAGTATTTAAATATCGTTGAAATGATCTTCGAAAAAATATACTGTTGACGTTAAAGATGTGGTACAGCACATGTCACGCCGAACTTGTACCATTTTTTCGTTCCTCACCTTTGGCTATAGATATAAATAATTTTCCTGGATATTTGACATAAGTCTTCTTACATTTAGGCACAAAATACTAATGGTAGCGCTGTTTTCTTTCCGTTTTTATGAAAAAACGTGAATCGCCCGGGGTTAGATAAAACTTTTAGGTTATGTCGTTATGACATCGGCGTCAAAAATTGGCGGCCATTTTGTTCAGTCTGACAATTGACACTAAAAGCAGATCGAAATGATCCGAATAGACGGATCATTATGATCTCGAATGTCAAATGATCGTTGGAGCAAAATGATCTGCAACAAAAATTATCCTTTTTTTTTATTGTGTCGACTTCCCTCCCGGGTGGAGAAAATCTGTCGAATTCAGGCGGAGGACACAGTTGATGTGAAGGAAAGGGGGCGGGGTGACAATAGGTTGATCATAGAATTAATTGAGTACTTATGTTCAGGCACTTGCTCACATTGTACTGAATGTCATTTTCGTTTAAATGTTTTTCAATTCCCAGGGTAAGTTTTCCACCAATGAAATTCTGTGAGCGTAGAACGAATATTTTCGGTGAGCCAAGTACGTTTTTTGTGTGTGCAAAAACAGTGTTTTAGAGTTAACTTTGAAAATGAAAAAAGCTAAAGTATTTTATTCACATAAAAAGGTGCAATTGATTTCGTATAGGAATACGTATTTTTTTAGTTAAAATTTGAAACGTGTTTCTCAGGGATTCAACGGCTAGGGATTTTGATTATTTTTTCTGAATCACTGCAATTTTTTCTTAGTTCAAACAATTTGTAACATTATCAAATTCTCTAACCGGGGATCGTTCTTGTGTTCAATAATATTTTCAGTTTAATTATAACTGCAGTGGCTGATTCTAGTTATAGATTTTAATTTACTAAAAATTACACTAATTTTTAGTAATGCTAATGTTGCATTTTAAACTTATCTCAATGATATTTAATTTTATCGAGACATTCGTTTAATTTGCATTTATTTTTTCCTGTCCAGTAAATTGCAACCAAAGATATGAGCTGATTCCAATACTGATAGGATATAAAAACTCGTTATTTGACGATAAAAGTGACGGATTGTGGATTCACTCAGGGGAGAGATGATTGCGTATTTTAATGATCAATTGAATTATATTTCATGAATCTCTCTCAAAAGATCTATTTGATATCAATGCACATAATCATATCTTTTATATTTTTTATTGTGCATAATCGCACAACGAGGTCCTTGTAATTAAACAAGGTGCAGGGTCGTTACAGATATGCACAATTTTGATTTTATTCAAATTTATTAACTCAATTCTTTGATTCTCCTTCATTAGTTTTTTCTTTCAAACCCCAAGCTCCACTCGCACAACGAGGTCCTTATTGTTACACAAGGTGCAGGGTCGTTACGAGTAGTGCTATTTTATTAGTTATCTTTACGCTTACTCGCACAACGAGGTCCTAATGTTTAAATCAGGTGCAGGGTCGTTACGAGAAGCTACATAATTTTGATTTTTACTTAAAATAAAAGAAATTCCTACTTAACATTCAATTTATAATTTAATGTGCAAGCATGCACAACAAGATCCTTATAATTAAATAAGGTGCAGAGTCGTCACAGGCATCACACACAAAGTTAAGTATTTTTTTGACCCCACAAACTCACGTTTCTTATTTTAATTAAAAAATAATGAAATAAAATAAATTATTAATGCTTGAAGGAGAATCTCAGGCAGTGCACTTTCCTTTCAGAAGCTTAGTATGTATTTAAAATGAAGAACTCTGTCTTCATTGACAGTTTTCCTTCTTATTGGAGCAGAGACGAAGCACGTTTTTTTTTTGCATTTAAAAATAAGCTTTATTTTTCATAAAAATTGTACACAAGGAGATCTTAGCTTCTACCTATAAATATATGATGTTTCATTAATATACCTATTTCCAACATGGAAATTTAACTCTAATACTGGCTTCAATTTGTTTAAATTGTTCATTTCATTTGTTTCGCAAAAAACAGATATGGTGTTTTATATAAACAAAAATTTCAAAAAAAGTTGATCAGTTATTGAGATTTCCTTACATACTAGATAACAATAAGTAAAGCTTAGGACTAATAACAACTTAAATCTAGGGTAGATGTTGAGACGCTCCTAACAGAATTTGATAGGACATTTTATGGATAAGCCTGAAGGGCATTTCAGCTTCGTTAGCATATACAATAAAATCGTCGTTGAGATACTCCGTTTTCTGAATCTGTTTGGTATAGAAGTCTTTGGTTAAGTCATATATATGATTTCTTAACATTTTTAAATTATATTAATCGAACAAAACAAATGACTGTGAACAAAACAAATGGCAGATCGCGCTCGAACTTCACGTCAAAACAAATGACTGTAAACAAAACAGACAACAGATCGCACTCGAACTTCACGTCAGTAAAGAGGACATTGGTGCCAAGTTAGCTTCATAGAGGTTTTTGACAATCTCTTTAAGCGGGCGCTTTAATATCATGATTGCGTGGGCAATCCTGGTGCATTTTGCTACATATGTGGTAAATTTGAATTTTTAGATGACATGAAAACACTTTATAAAAGCTGTTTTGGTATGGAAGTTCAAAACCGAAGTTAAAATTGGGTTCCTCACAACTCTTCAGATTCAAGAACCTACGATATGGAGGAAACATCTTCGGAAAGAGAAATGCTACTTTTGTATGAAAAACCTGACAGGAATCAATAAAAAAAAGTGCTTTCGAATATCCTGATGTACCTAGCTTCACTAAATCTGTTGAAAATAACGATGCTACAAAAAGCTTGAAAAATCTGTTACTTGACAGCCAGACGACTGAAGCTGAAGGAAATGAAGTTACTGGTGAAGATGCCCATGATGATAGTGATGCAAGTGACATTTCAGCTGATGGTAATGCCAGGATGATGATGAAAGCAGCGATGTTAATACAGAAGAGTACATACCACACAAGAAAAAGAATAAAGTTCCCGAGCTGTTTACGTTTCAAGAATTGAATGATTTATCGCGAGATCTCGGTCTTTGGGAAGATGCTTCAAAGCATCTTGCTTCCGTTTTGAAAAAATGAACTTATCAGCTAAAGGAGTTAAATCAAATTTCTACAGAAATAGGGAAGAAGAGTGTAGACAGTTTTTTACTTCTACAGAAAATGATAATGGAACGTTAGTCTATTGTGAAAACATTGACGGGTTAATGGAGAAAATGAAACCTGGAATGTATAAACCGGAAAATTGGCGACTATTCATTGACTCCTCTAGGCGCAGTCTGAAAGCAGTGTTATTGCATAATACTAATGTTAATGCTCGAATTCCAATCGCACATTCTACGGAACTGAAAGAGCATTACAGTAACCTAAAATTTGTTCTGGAAAAAATCAATTACTCAACTCATAAGTGGAAAATTTGCGGGGATCTTAAAATGCTTGGAATCATTTTAGGACAGCAATCCTGGTATACAAAAACACCTTGTTACCTGTGCTTATGGGACAGCCGAGATCGCGTTCGTCATTACACAAAAAAAAATGGCCAAAAAGAACCTCGTTTCAGCAAGGACAAAATAATATAATTGAAGATCCTCTAGTTGATCCAAAAGAAGTTTTGATGCCACCCCTTCATATAAAGCTGGGTCTTATAAAACAGTATATATATATATGCTGGTGTAGTACGCCGGGCAGAACACTTTTTTTGTGTAACGGTGTTATAATAGCGCGTGCCACTTCTCTTATATTCATGCTCTCCTTACACCACTGAGTCCCTGTCTGACTTCAAAATGTTTAATACAATTATAATTAAAGAAGTCAATTCATATACGAATGTCTTATTTTGGTCATACGGTCTATGAATTACGTACATACGTATATGAATTGACTTCTTTATTGATAACAACGGTCGAAGAAAATTTCACAGTGTGGATGATATTCCAATCACTGAAAATAGACAATTATAATTATTGATAAAAACTAAAAGTCGATTAACATAAAAGCCTTAATCATTTTCGAAGCATCTATCTATAAGTTTTGGTAACGATCAAACAAGATGAAGATTTCGGTGATCGATAGCAATCCATGTTAGTAACATTCTAAGGGAAGATAGTTACGTTCAAATCGATTGATACTTCACCTGACTATGACATTTATCAAAATTTCGATAGTTATAAAAGTTCCCTGTATTGATTGTTGACTTTTGAAATCGATAGGCCATATTGCTATAAAAAACTAATTGTTTGCAATTGTTAATCAACAATTCCAGTAAATAGTTGTCTACATTCTAAAAACTTATACTTAATTTAAAATTAAAATCTAAAAGAAAGCATAACTTTTGCGGAAGGGTGTGACTGTTGTTGTCGATCGTGGGAATAATATTTTTATAGAGGAGTCACGTTAGACGTAAAAAATGAAAAATCTTTCAACCCGGGGGCTTTCCACCGATTTTAATGAAACCTTTTGCATTGCACAGCTGAATGTGTAAAAAAACATACTTCCAAGTTGAGAATTCAACTTTGTTTTTCAATAATTCGTCTTTTTTACTTCAAAATTCGTTGAAAATTTTGTTGTTTTGTTTGAAAAAGCATTCATATTCGTGGTAGAAAGTTTACCTCTTTTGCTGAAAATGTACCTATTTTGTTAAAAATTAAACTATTTTATTGGAAATCCTTTTCTTTTGTGAATTTTTTTTTACCTGACGTATTTTGTTGAAAATTTGTCTTTTTGGGTAGAAAATTAACCTTCTTGATTGTAAATTCAAGAATTTGATAGAAAATTCAACTATTTGGTTAAAAATTAAACTATTTATTTGAAATTTAAATATTTGGCCGAGAGTTAACTTTTTTGTTTAAAAAACATACTATCGGGTTGAAAATTCTGATTTTTTTTGTAAAAAATGTATCTTCTTGATTTTAAATTCAACAGTTTGGTATAAAATTTAACTATTTGGTTGCAAATTAAACTATTTATTTGAAAATTTAACTATTTGGTAGAAGGAAAATGTACCCATTTTGTTAAAAAATTAAGTACTTTATTGAAAATCCTTTTCTTTTGTCAACAAATATTTTTCTTACCTGAACATTTAACTATTCCATTAACAATTTGGTAGAAAATTCAACTATATGGTTAAAAATTAAACTATTACTATTTTTTTGGTACAACATTAATCTTCTTGGTGGAAAATTCATCTTCTTTGCTGAAAATGTAACTATTTTGTTGAAAATCTTTTTTTTTTTGTAAAAAATTATTTTTTTATCTGAGCATTTAATTATTCCATTGACAATTTGGTAGAAAATACATGTATTTTGTTGAAAATTTGTCTTTTTATGTAGAAAATTAATCTTCTGTAGAAAATTAATCTTCAACTATTTTGGCATAGAAAATTAAACTATTTGGGTAAAAAATATACTATTTATTTAAAAACTTGACTATTTGGCAGAAAGTTAACTTTTTGTTCAAAAATCATATTTTCGGGTTGAAGTTCAACTTTTTTCCTTTTTTGGCTTCAAAATTGAAGTTTTGTTAAAAATTCGTTTTCTTTAGTACAACATTAATATGTTTGGTAGAAAATTCACCCGTTTGTTGAAAATTCAACTATTTTGTTGCAAATTCTTTTCTTTGGTTAAAAATTAATATTTTGCCGGAAAATTTAACAATTTCATTGAAAATTTGGTAGAAAATTAATGTATTTGGTTGAAACTTCTTATTTTTGGTTAGGAATTATTTTGTTTAAAAATCATATTTTTTGCAAAAAAATTCAAATACTTGGTTTAAAGTTGTAATACGTTGTGAAAGAAATCACCTTTTTGGTTGAATGTTGAAATTTTATTATTTTATCGAAAATTCGTTTTTTTCGGTAGAAAATTAAGCTTCTTGATTCAAAATTCCTCTTTTTTGGTTAAATTCAACTGTTTTCAATTTAAAATTAAAAAAAAATTTTGTTAAAATATGAACTATTACCTGTTTTGTCAAAAATTTGTCTTTTTCGATTGAAAATTTTTAAAATTAATGTATTTCATTGAAAATTTAACTTTTTTTTTTTAATTCATCTTCTTTGGTTGAAGACTTAACTATTGTGTTGAAAATTTATTTTTTGTTTGTTTAGAAATTGAATTTCATAACCAAAAATTTATTCTTTCCATTTTTGGTTGGAAATGGATCATTTTTAGTTGAAAATTCAACTACTTGTTTAAATACGAACTTTTTGGAAAAAAATCAACTGTTTTGTAGAAAATTTATCTTTTTGTCTTGAAAATTCTATTGCTTTGGTCGAAAATTCAACTATTTGGTTAAAAATTATTATTTGGTTGACATTTTTTTTCTCTTTACTGGAAAATCTTTCCTGGTTGAAAATTAAACACTTTTGATGAAAATTCATTTTTTTTGCTTAAAAATTCATCACTTTGGTAAAAAGTTTTATCTTTTTTGTGCTGACATTATTCAAAATGTTTAGTTAAAAATTAATCTGTTTCAGTTAAAGATTCAACTATTTTGTTAAAAATTTATCTCTTTGGTTGAAAATTCAACTATTGTGTTAAAAATCTTTTTTTTGTTTTAGATAAATTTTTTTTCAGCTGAATATTTAACTATTACATTTTATTGGTTTTAATATATTTTTTAAATTCATTATATATATATATATATACATATATATCAAAAAAGTTGAATTTTTAACCAGCTAGCTGGAATTTCGACCAAAAATATAATTTTTCAAAAAGTTAATTTTCAACAAAATAGTTGAATTTTCATCCAGAATAGTTGAATTTTTAACCCAAAAAAAAAAGAATTTTCAAAAAAAAATTTGAATGTTTAACTCGAAAAAACGAATTTTCTATACAAAACCATTTAAATTTTCAACATAAAAATATGAATATTTGACAAAAAAGATAATTTTTAACCAAACAGTTGAAATTTTAGCCAAAAAATATGAATTTAAAAACAAAAATTTATTTTCAATTAATTTATTTTGAAGCCACAAAGACAAATTTTCTTCACATAGTTTAATTTTCAATCAAATAGTTCAATTATTAACAAAAAAGTTTAATTTTCAACCAAATTAGTTGAATTTTTTAACGAAACATTACATTTTCAACTAGAAAGGATTACGTTTTCAAAAAATTGTCGAATTTTCAGCAAATTAAATAAATTTTTTATCCAAATAATAATAATTTTGAACCAAAAACAAAAATTTAAATGTTTAACAAATCAGTGGAATTTTTGACCAAAAAAATATGAATTTTCAACAAAAAAAGTTCATTTTCAACCAGCTAGCTGGAATTCCGACCAGAAATATAATTTTCAAAAAAGTTAATTTTCAACAAAATAGTTGAATATTCAACTCAAAAAGACGAATTTTCTACAAAAACATTTAAACTTTAATTTAACAAAAACGTTAATTTTTAACCAAGCAGTTGAAGTTTCGGCCAAAAAAATATTAATTTGAAAGAATTCATTTTCAACCAAATAGTTGAATGTTGAAGCCATAAAGACAAATTTTCTACACATAGTTTAATTTTCAATCAAATAGTTCAATTATCAACAAAAAAGTTTGATTCTCAACTAAACAGTTTAATTTTTTACCAAAATAGTTTAATTTTTAAGAAAAAAAAAAAAATTCTAACAAAGTATTTAAATTTATAACCAAAGAGATGAATTTTTCAACTAAAATTATAATTATCCCCAAAAATATGAATTTCTAACAAAGTAGGTCAACTGTCAACAATATTTCTATTTAAAAATAAATCAATTGAGTCCAAATAAAAAAGACGAACTTTTATCAAAATAGTTGAATCATCAACTAAAAAAGATGCATTTTCAAACAAAAGAAAAAAAGTGAATTTTATACAAAACAACTGAATTTTATACAAAAAAGTTCATTTTCAACCCAATAGTTGAACTGTCTACCAAATAGTTGAATTTTTAAGCCAAAACGAGAAAAACCAAATATTTGAATTTTCTACCAAATTGCTCATTTTTATAGCCAAAAAGACGAATTCTCTACAAAACACTTTGATTATTAACATATGAACATATTAATTAAAATAAAAATTATTTTCAACTAAAATAGTTAAATTTCCAATCTGAAAATATTCATTTTCAACAAAAAAGTTGAATTTTTAACTAGCTAGCTGGAATTTTGACCAAAAATATAATTTTCTACTACTACTTTCTACAAAAACATTTAAATTTTCAACATAAAAATATGAATATTTAACAAAGAATTTAATTTTTAACCAAGCAGTTGAAATTTTGACCAAAAAATATTGAAATGTTGAATTTTAAAGCAACAAAGACAATTTTTCTACACATAGTTTAATTTTCAATCAAATAGTTCAATTATAAACAAAAAAGTTTAATTTTCAACCAAATGGTTTAATTTTCTACCAAAATAGTTGAATTTTCAACGAAACATTAAATTTTCAACTAAAAGGGATTACGTTTTAAAAAAATGGTTGAATTATCAGCAAAATAAATAAATGTTTCCAAATAATAATAATTTTGAACCAAAAACAAAAAGACAAGTGTTTAACATACCAGTTGAATTTTTGACAAAAAAAATACTTTTCAACAAAATAGTTGAATTTTCAACAAAACAAGTAAATTTTTTAAAAATTGTTAAATTTTAAACCCATAAAGACGAATTCTTTACAAAACAGTTGACTTATTAACATAAACATACTAATTAAAAAAAATATCTTATTTTTAACTAAAATAGTTAAATTTTCAATCTGAAAATATTAATTTTCAACAAAAAAGTTGAATTTTTAACCAGCTAGCTGGAATTTCGACCAAAAATATAATTTTTCAAAAAGTTAATTTTCAACAAATATTTATGGCCTATTGTAACTGTCACGTTCGATCCGCTCATCTGGCCCTCAGTGAGGCTACAAAAAATTTAGGAAGACACTTGGGTCAGTCTATTTAAAAAAAAATTAAATCCTCTTTCAACAGCGATTGGCTGTCGACCAAACGAAAAAAAAATTGTCGACGCCTTCTTTCATAAAAATTTGCGCGGCCAAATTCGTTCTCTCGTGGAACAGAGTATATACATATAGATTTGAAAATTGGGGAATTCATATGAAGAAAAGTATTTGTCCTATCAAAAAACTGAAAACATATCTGGATTCGTCTCAGCCATATCTCTAGGAGTATTTTGAATCATGCAAAAATAATGATTTTAAACAATTTACTTGTTATAAACAATTCAGAACTCAATATAAACTAATGTATGGGTCTGAAAATAGTTTCAAGCACGTTAGTAGATACTTCAATAGAATACCCCCAGAAGTATTTTAAATCATCGGAAAATAATAATGATTCAAACAAATACAATGTTTATAAAAAATATTTATATTTTTCATCGTTTATAGTACAATAACTTCAATTGACACGAAATAAACACAAACTAAATAAAGATAACACTATTTCCAACTCTAACAAGCAATTCGTAGAAAATAATTCATTAATTAAACATTGATTTTATCCCCTCCCCTGTCACTGAGCAACAATAAAGTCTTTGAATATGGATTTCAATATTCGGATATATAGCTGGAACTAACTAAAAGTCGCAGAAAGAATCGAAAGATATCGTTGGATGCGTCTTGTCCATATCTCTAGGAGTATTTTTAATCACGAAGAAAAAATTATTATTTACACAATTACATTGTTAATAATATTTATTATTTGTTTAAACAATCATTGAACAACAATTCATCTTAAACGACAACCAGAGGTCGTTACTGGAATATAATAGAAAAGAAATAAATTTTTAAAAACGAAAAAACTTCAATTTAAACATTATTTTTACCCCCTCCACTCTCATTAGAAAAATCCTTTAAATATATACTTCAATATGCGGAAATATAACTGGAGAGGTTATCAATTGAAATCAAAACCATTTTTAATCATTTGAAAATGAAATCCAAAATATTGATAAATATATTTTAGGGTGGGACGAAAATAACAAATATTCGAACTCAAAATCACTACAACGCAAAAAAGTATTCAGATCCTAGAAGAGTGTCACAAAAATTAATAAATTATGTTCCTACCTTGTTTGTCGCAAACTCGAAAACTTCTTTGAAGGTTCGCTTCCCAGCAAGAGTGACACATCCAACGTTAATAATTATAAGCACCAACTACGGGGACCTAATGACAAAAGAAAAGGATTAAACATGACAACAAATAAAGTTGATTTAATATTAAATATTAGGTGAAAGAACGGTACTTTGGCGCACCTGAAATAAACAGTCGATTTATAAGAACAACCCTAAAACGGTACGTTTAAATAAATAGAATATATTATACTTTTTTGTAAATATTGGTCCGCCAACTTATCC